>VDFB02159461.1:0-28378 GCA_007258455.2 Sequoia sempervirens | reverse complement strand
AACGGATGGGAGAGAAACAATGCATAGCCTGGAACTAGTACAGATTAGGCTTTTGTTGAAGTATTACAAAATATTGTTCTCTCCCCAACATGAAGATTGGTGACACAAGTGCTGACATGGATGGGTCTACCTTTTCTCCTTTTAATTACTTTTCTTGTTTTGAGGTTTTTTTGACTGGACGTGCACATTGGGAACATTTTGGCTCATGAAGAAGATAGTTGATGTTGTTACAACGAATGAAAGATGCCTTTTGGAAGGCAGGTATATCTTCTTTAGCAAATAGAAATGAATTGTGTCTTATATTATTTCCCTCTCTTTCAAATGGTGCAAATATAACTGCTTAGGGAATTTTGAAATTCAAATGAAAATGTACGTCAAATGTAAAATGTGACTTTAAAATTAATTTTTCTCAAGGCTTGTTGCTCCCACATTTCTATAAATGGGAATTCAAGGCCAATTACACAAGTCTTTTAATGGTTAAGAATTCAAGCTCATGTGAAGAGCAATTTTGTAAATTCAAGCATAGAGAAATAGAATGGTTATGAGTCTTAGGTATAGATTCTAGCTTGTAATAGGCTTAATAGTTTTACAGCAGCAACAACATATGAATAAAAATTGCAAATTTTGGAACATTTTCTCTCCCATGTATTTTGTCACACAAATTATGAATAAAACGATCAATGATCTTTTATTTGTCTTCAATCTCTTCAATTGAATGTATGGTTTTGTTTCTACTTTAGTTTAAATAACTAATTAAATGCTTTGATGAAATCATAGGTCTGTGTGATGGAGTATTAGGATTACTAAATAGTTTTTGTTCTAGATATCTTGAGTTTTTTATTGCAAAGCAATATAGCAATAGTCTTAAATGTTGGGTTTAATTGTTGATGTATTACAGTTTATCACAAATATGAGTCTGTCACCCATGGATAAAGCACTATTCAATTAATTTGGACATCTTTGAAGTCAATTGATTCGGTCTTATCTTTCAAGGAACAAATTCATATTAAAAATTACTTATACACTGTAAATTGTTGCAAAGTTACATGAGATTTACCCATTCCTAGCTTTTGGATAATAATTTGGTAAAGAATCGGCCAAATTCTTGAAGAATTATGTCTATTTGTAGTTGAGAGGAATGTATTCGTTTATTACAATGTTCATGGTAAAATAGCACAAGAGTGTCATCTAAACATTGTTAGGATCACCCTCTTGAATTTCATAGAGCTCGAAGAGTAGAGGTCAAGCCTTGAAAGCTTGTACCTATTTGTTGGACAATCCTTACCTTTGTTGATTACTGAATTATGGAAAATTCATAGGCATCTAGTGATATTAATTTTGGTTCTAAAAAAATAACCAACAAATTGGAAACTCTGTTGGGGACATTGCTAGTCCAATGTATCTAGGTTAGATTTGGTACAGTTAGAGTCAAGTATTTTATTGTTCTTCATTAGTTGGAGAGCAATTTGTTCAAATTTTCATCACATAGGTCAAGTCTAGTTTTATGTGTCAAATTTGGGTTCATTCCTCCTTTTTGTGTCGGGTTATGTTCAAAGTCTTCTCTGAGATTGGGTGATCCCACAATACTGGCTTACAATTTTTTGCCAAATTCGACAGTGAACTGAATTTCTTTAACTAAATCTTCACTTTTGGGCACCTATAGCAGATAAACCGTAAGGAATTTGAAGATGAAGCAAACTAGTGATTTGTGACATTTTGTCTGTCGATTCTAAATATATTTTTTTCAAAAAATTTGGATGCACTTCTTTTTCCATCTCTTTTGAAAACTAGTTTTTAATAGTAAACACCATTTTTAAAGAGTGACGTTACTGACTAACACATAAAAAAAATTCTATGAAGGATAAAATTCTATTTTTTTCGAATTTAGATTCGTAACTACGATATCTAGTGCATGGAATTGGTTTCATAGCATTTCATTGAATATTTTTTTCTTAATTAAGTTTCAAAGTAAAACTAGTTACAATTTAGACATGATTCACTGGCTAAAACATAACCTTTTTTGTATGTATTGAAATTCAAATTTTTTTTGTTGGATCAGGGACCTCAATATCTAGTGCACTAATAATTTTCAATTTTTTTTTTGATAGCCTATTATTTTTCCACATGTGCAAAACAAAGAGCTTGATTTTTAGAGAAAAACCTATGTTTAATCAAACTAAAAAAAATACATAATAAAACCAAAACATATTAAAATTATACTCGATGGATAGCTCGTTCCAAGGAATACCATCATCTAGTTGGGTTTGTGAAGTCTCCTCCATTTTCATCCACAACCCAAGCTTCAAAGGGAAAATTTTTGCAGAGATTTGGTAGAAGAGGGGGAGAAGGGGGGAAATAGGGGGGTTCTAGCAAACTAGGGTTTGCTAGAACTAGGGAAATTCAATTAGAACCCCTTTAAATGAAATTAAAAAAATAAAACCCATTAAAGGGGGGTTCGTTAGAAGGGGGGGTTGTAGCAAACCCCTTAGTTCTAGAAAACCCTTTAGGGGGTTCTAGCAAACCCCTTAAAGTGTTTTCCATCTGAAAATGCATTTTTCCTTCCTCAACGGAATTGTAAACTAGTTTTGTGGGTTTACCCGATTGCAAGTGCAACTCCAAAGTGTAATAAATTTATATTTCCCAGTATCCTTGGTGGCGACTATGAAGTCTCTTGTGCCAATACAAGATTAAATTCCCCAATAGAAAGTGAGGGAGAATTCTGAAAAACAATTTGACACCATGAGGAAAGCCAGAAGCTACACAAAGAAGCATCTTGAGTAGAAGTTGGATTCTGAGCTTTCAAAGGATAAGCAACCAACCTGGATAAATAAAAACACTGAATCAAGTAAGTCCACTAAATTTCCTACTGATGCATCTTCTACTTTAAATAATGATGTAAATAATGAAAATATTCATGAAGAGGCACATGAAGTTGAGTTGCCTAATGTAAATGAAGGAAGTCTTCCCATTGAGGAATTTTTTGAGAATGAATTTGATGTGTCAATAGAAGAGGATAGGTGGGAATTCTAAGAAAAGGGTAAGAATTTCTCAAATCCTTCAACTCCTAGAGTTGGATCTATCATTACTGATGGTAATTTCAAGCCAAGAGGTAAATCCCCTAGTGTAGCCTTGCACCATTCCCCTAAAGGAGAACCAGCTAATCTTACCTTCTATACTCCTAAGCCAAGTGAGTCTGGAGATGTCCTAGAAAATGAAGAGGATATAGACAAAGATATGCAAGCCTTAGAAGAGGAAGAGCTCAAACTTAAGGAAGAGGAAGAACATAGACTCGGGGAATTGAGGGAGAAACAATCAAAGGAGTTGAAGGAGAAAGAGGATAGAATTAAAGCTAAGATGCTTGAAAGAGATGCTCCGAAGCAAAGAATTGAGAAGATGAAAGAAGTTGCAAAGTAGAAGGCAATTGCTAAGAATGCTTCTAAATATGCTGCTAAGGTAGCTCCTAACCATCCTAAGGTAACCATCCCAATAGGAACCTTTGTTGTAATTACTTATACCACATCCATTGCGACCACTAAAACCTCTGATCCATTTGTTGTTGCTAAGCAATCACAACCTGTAGATCATGGGAAGAAGCCCATTGACCAGCATAAGAAAACTTCTTTTAATACCAACACCAATACAAGTATAAATACCTCATCTAATAGTGCTTCCACCAAAAATTTTAAGATTAATTCTACTCTGTCAAATGCACCCCTAGACCTTGAGATCTTGAGATTGCAACTAGAGAATGACAAGTTGCATCAGGACTTGAAAAAAGCTGAAATTGAGGCTACAAATGTAGAGATGGCAAGAAAGATCTCTATACTTGATCTAGTAGCTTCAACCTCCGGACATACTAAGAGTAAGCCAAATAAGAATAAGTTAAATGAACATACTCCTAGTGGAGGTGGTGGTGGAGATCAGGGTGGTGGTGGTGGAAGAAACCATAAAAATAAGAACACATGTTTTGATGATGGAGAAGGAAGTGGTAGGGGTGGAAAGAATAATGGAAGTGGTGGTAATGATGGAGATGGAAGTGGTAGGGGTGGAAAGAAGAATGGAAGTGGTGGTAATGATGGAGATAGAAATGGTAAGGATAAGAATCAATCTGATGACCAAAAGGATGATGAGTTTAGAAATACTCATATAGATCGAGCTACTAGGATTCCCATGCAAGTGGAAAGATATCAACAATTGTGCTTTACTAGAATTCTTGGTTATCCTAATCAGCTTCCTAAAGATTTCAAGCTTTCCTAGGTGAGGTTCTCTAGTAACAATGCCTTAATTTGTGAGGACCACCTCAAAGTATTTGCTAATGTCATGGATGATTTTGAAGTAGAAGTTGAGGATGTGATGATGAAGCTATTCATGCAATCAATCACTGAGGATGTTAGAGAATGGTATAGAAGTTTTCCTGTTGAGAGTATTGATTCTTGGGAGGAATTCAGGAGGCTATTCAGAGAGCAGTATGGTGATAAAAACTAATTCAAGGTTTCTTTTAAATCAGTTTAATAATATTGCTAAAGGCTCAAATGAAGTTGTAGCTGATTTCAATGTGAGGTTTCAAAAGGCCATGAAATGGTTACCCCCTCATTTACAATTAAATGATAGTGTATGCTTGGTGAATTATTGCAATGCCTTTGATACAAAGGTGAGCTATTGCCTACTAGATAATAATCCTTAGACATTGAGAGAAGCTTTTAAGATGGAAATCCATATTGATAGTATCAGTAGAGAAAATGGTAAGGTTGGGAGAAGGGATAATGTAAAAATCCTCAAAAATCCAAAGAGAGGATAAAAACTTTGGTGCTAAGGGAGGTTCACTTGAGGACAAGATTGACAATATTGCAAATTTTATGAAGGATATCAGCTATAGACTTGCTAAGCAAGAAAAATGTTTGTCAAATGAAAATTCCAACTATCATAAGAATGAGAGACCTCCTTGGCTATAAGATCATCCATATAACACAAATTGGCATAATGGGAAGCTCATTCCTAACAATCAGAAGAATGCTCAAAACAAGGTTCCTCTAGATCCTTTCCAAAAAAAACTCAACTAATTTTGTTGATGAGACCCCTTGGTGCAACGTTTGTTAGTTTCCACATTCTCCTCACCAATGTGCAGTTGCACAGTTGGTTGAAGTAGAAGAGGGTATAACTGAAGATTATGATCAATCTCATGAAGATGATGTTGAAGTAAATATGATCATGGATAGGTTTGATTTTGATGATAATGAATGCCCATCTGATCTAGAGTCTCATGAACTTGATGTGGACGGCCAAAGGCATATAGCTAGTACATATCACCAACAAGTTCTTTCTAATGAAGATAATGATAATGATAGTGAAGTGTATGCATTGGAAGAAGCTAAAGATAATGTCTCTTTAAGGAGAACTTCAGATGAATAAATTGTAAGGTATGTAGTGGCCTTGGATGCACAAGCCAGAGGTTCATATCATCTGAGAAACATAATAGTGGGTGGTGACCAAGGTAGCCCTGCATGTATTTTTATCAAAGAGGAGAATGTGAAAGGTAAAGAACAAAAATTTGATAGCAAAGGGGAGGGACCTAAAGCCAAGGAAAGTAAGGGAGAAAAAATCTAGACCAAGAAAGTTGATAAACCAAAAACAGATGGAGAAGCCAAGTCCCCTACTGTAAAGACAAAAGCACAAAAGCACAATTTTGAATCTACAAAGAAGGATGCTAAGCCTAGAGCTGAAACAACAAGGGATCAATAGAAGGATAGAAATACAAAACAAGGTATGATCTCAATTGATTTTCCTAAATATACTCTTGTTGATATGTTTTAGTTTCTTAGTCAAGTAAAAGTATGTGTTCCTTTGCTTGAAATGATGAGAATTAATGAGCATAAACAAAAGGCAGTAGCCCTTATCAATGGTGCTACTACAGCCTATAATGAACTAGTGATGTCCACTCCACCTAGAGTGAGTGAAAAGGAAAAGAAATAGAAATATATCAAGGGAGTAATCACTGAGATCCCTCATATCTTTCTAGGAAATTTAGCGATGGCCTGTCCTAGAAAGATAGACCCACTTTTTCTAACATTGATTATTGAGGGAAATTTCTTAAAAAATTGTATAATTGATTCTGGAGCATCTAACAATATAATGTCAGCTAAGATCATGGAGGAAATGCAATTAAAATTTGGCAGTACCCATGGAAAATGTTATGCTATGGACTCAAGGGAAGTCCCCTATGATTGGCGTAATAAATGTGCTTCCCTATAGACTAGCTGCATACCCAAAGAAAGAGTTCAAAATGAGTGTGGTTGTGGTAGATATCCCACCCAACTATGGAATGTTGATGTCTAGGAAGTGGAGTGCTTCCATGGGGGGTAGCATGCAATGTGATATGTCTTATGCTACTTTCCTAATTGATGTTAGAGATGTCAAAGTGGTTAGAGAACCAAAAGTACCACATATGATTGAGCATTCTCCTAAGGATGATATAATTCATTTTGTGGATATGGATATCAGTGAGTTTAAGGTGGAAGAGTTACCAAGAGAAAGTGACTGGTGGCCTACACACATATACAATGAGGTTACAAAATTATCTAATAAATATGAACTTTGGAAGATCTATTTTGATGGTGAAAGTTCTAAAGAAGGGTCTGGTGTAGGTATATTGTTGATTTCACCTAGTGGCAACACATAAGTTTTTTTTCACTTTGTCTTTTATTTTCAAAAACAATGTGGCAAAGTATGAGGTATTGCTACTAGGATTAAGGCTAGTAGAGAAGCATGGGATAAAGAAGCTAATGGTGATAGGTGATTCTGAGTTAGTAATATCCCAAGTGAGGTCCACATATGCATGTAAGAATAAAAGATTAAAACACTATAGAAATGTTGTATGGGATTCCATTGAGCAATTTGATGCATTCATAATTGACTGGATGGAGAGAGGTCGAAATAGAGTGTCATACTTGCTTTTAAACATTGCACTTATACCTAATGACATAACTTTTGCAGGTATCTCCAAGGTTGAGGTACAAGCAAGGCCATCAATCCTTGATAATGTATATAATTGGAAAATATTCAATGATGATGAAGACATTTTTAGGTTTTTAAAGTGTATGGATGAATATGAGAGTCAAGAGATTGACTTTGGAGTTTTTTTGAAAACATAGATGGGAAGGATACAGTCTTTGGAAGTGAAGTGATTCAACTGAAGACAAATAAGATTCCCAAGGGCCTTGTGGCATTAGAGAGAGTCTTTGAAAATCAGTACAAAACCAAAGCCAAACAACTGCTACCCATTCAAAGGACTTAGAAGAAGTAAACTTGGGGACTGAAAATGCCCTTGAAAAGGTTTATGTAGGTAAAAAGATGAAACCCAAGATCAAGGCATTGTTGATTGCCTTGTTGAGAAAATACAGTCACGTATTTGCTTGGTCATATGATGACCTGAAATCATACAAAGAGGAATTGTTCCAACATGATATTCCCCTAAAAGAAGATGCCAATCCTTTCAAGAAAAAGCAAAGACCCATCAATCCAAACTTAGCTCCAAAAATATAGGATGAATTGGTCAAGCTAAGGGATGTTGGCATTATAAAGCCTATTAGGCATTCCTCATGGGTTTCTAATTTAGTTCCAGTCAGGAAGAAAAATGGTGATATAAGATTATGTGTGTACTTTAGAAATGTGAATGCATCATCATTAAAAGATAACTATCCATTGCCAAACTTGGAAGCCATGTTGCAAAAGGTAACTGGCTATGAGTTATTGTCTATGATGGATGGTTTTTCTGGCTATAACTAAGTAAAAGTGAAGGAGTTTGAGCAATGCAAGACTAAATTTACAACTCCATGGGACACCTATGTGTATGTCAAAATGTCATTTTGATTTGGCCAACGTGGGTGCTACCTTCCAAAGGGATATGGATGTAGCCTTTTATGATTTCATTGACTTGTTCTTGGCAATTTTCTAGGATGATTTGATAGCTTACTCCAAGAAAGAAGAGGACCATTGCATGCACTTGGAGAAGATATTCATCAGGGCATTAGAATATGGAATCTCACTCAACCCAGAAAAGTGTACCTTTGGAGTTACTGAAGGAAAATTATTGGGGCACATTATGTCCAAAGAGGGAGTGAGAATTGACCCTGAGAGGGTAGCAACCATTCACAAGATTCCCCAACCAAAGAATGTAAAGGGTATTCAGTCATTCTTTGGTTAGATTAACTTCTTGAGGAGGTTTGTAACAAATTTTGTAGAGATTACTTGCCCTATCTCAAAAATGTTGAAGGGTGAAAAGGTGGAATGGACTGAAGAGCCAAGTGAAGCTTTTCAAGCAATAAAATAGGCAATAGAGGAAGCCCCAATTCTAAGGAATCTTGACTTTTCCAAGCCACTACAAATATTTTCATTTGCATCATTTCATACTATTGATGTTGTTTTACTACAAAAGAATGAAGAAGGATTTGAACAACCTATTTCTTTCTTTAGCAAATCACTCCAAGCTGCAGAACTTAAATATGATTTAATGGAAAAATAAGCATATGAACTTGTTAAGGCTGTCAAGAACTTTGGGACTTATCTTGTAGGAGCAATAGTCATTACTTATGTTCCAACTGCAACTGTAAAGGACATCTTTACCCAGCAAGACGTCACAGGTAGAAGATGCATGTGGATAAACAAGATTCAATAATTTAATATCGATATCTAGATCACCAAATTGGTGAGAGGTCAGGGATTGGCTAGGTTGATGGCTGAAGTAAACCTAGATGCCAATCAAATAAATCTTGAAGATGATGTTGATAGATCATGCATTTGTGACATGGAGGGTTGTGATTGGTATAAAAATGTTATTTACTACTTGTAGAACATGCAATTCCCTGAGGGATTGACTTAAAATGGGAAGAGGACTGTCAAGTTGCATGTCATTAAGTATGTGATCATAAAGGGTGAATTGTGGTGGAGAAACTTGGAAGGTGTGATGCTAAATTGTGTTTACAAGACCAAGGATTTTGAATTGTTAAAAGAGATGTATAGTGGAGTATGTGGTGAGCATTACATGGCTAAAACCATTGCTCATAAAATCTTAAGAGTTAGATTCTAGTGGCCTATAGTTTTTAAAGATGCTCATAAATTGGTACGAGCATGTGATGTGTGCCAAAGGTTTACTTAGAAACTGAAATTCTCAGGAAATTTTTCACTCCAACCAATTACAATTCAGGCACCATTTCAACAATGCGTCATTGAATTCATTGGAGAGATATTTGATAATTCTAGTAGAGGCCACTCATGCATTCTTGTGGCCATAGACTAATTTACAAAGTGGGTGGAAGTCATTCCAACAAAAAGAGCAACAAGCAAAGTAGTCATAGATTTTTTGCTGGATAATATATTGACCATATTTGGAGTACCTAAAAAATTGTTTCAAATAATGCAATATGCTTTAGGTCTAAGGAATTCATAGATTTTTGCTCGAAATACAGAATTCAGATGTCTTACTCTTCACCATACCACCCTCAAGGTAATTTCCAAGAAAATTCAAGCAACAAAATCTTGATGAAGATTATCAAAAGGATTCTCAAGAAGAACAAGAAAGCTTGGGATTCCAAGTTAAGGTTGGATCTATAGGTAGATAGAGTGACTAGCAAGAAGGCCATTGGTCATGCACCTTTTGATTTAGTATATGGAATTGCAGATAGGTTACCACAAAACAACCTCATGAAGATGTATAAGTTTGTCCAAGAGTATGATGATGACACATGTGATGGGATGCATCATAGGATTGATGCATTAATGAAAGTAGATGAAGCAAGGAGGGATGCTTAGAAAAAAATGTCAGGTTGCAGTTGCAAGTCAAGAACTTGCATGACAAGAAAGCATCCTCAAGAAAATTTCAAGTAGGATACATGTTGTTGATGTGGAATGCAAGATTTGAAGATAAGGGAAAACATGGAAATTTTGAGGCATTGTGGCTTGGTCCTTATCTGATCAGCAACACTCATGGTGAAGACTCATATTTCCTACAAGACTTGATAGGTACACTTCTTGAGCTACTAGTACATGGATAGTTCCTGAAGCCATACTTCTTCTAAGTATGTTTCTTCCATGTACATTATACAATCGTATAAATTGTGTATATATGTTGGTTTGCTTTGGTCTAGTCCTCTTTCCTTGTCTAGGCAAGTCCTTGGTTTTTGGTCCTTGTGCTTGGTCTGCTTCAATCATGAGATCTGAAATCTTGTGATTCTTGTGAGAGGCATGCATCCCTAGTTGAAGCCACTGGTGGAACCTTCAAAGTTTCATGTTCCACTGATCTGAAAGTGTATTTTCTTTTGGTGTCTTTCTAGTCTTTTATGGCTAGGGTTTAGAGTTTTATGTGGGGAGGGGTTTTATTTTGAAGATTTTCTCCTATGTCTACACCTTTGATCTTTTGGTATATTCTTTTGTTGACCTGTTGTGGCTCGTTTCTAATCAATTTAAAACAAATTATGTTCATGAGTCCATAAAATGATTGGGCCCTCGTGGTTAGAGTTTCCTATCGCTTGAATCTTTCTCATGTGCCTGGGTCTGAGAAATTCCTTTATTTTTATAAGGTTGGTATGTCAGCATTGTGTTCCTTTCATATTGCTTATCTCTGAAATGTTTTGGCTTCTTGGTTCCTTTTCAATGAATCCCAATGGACATTGTCTCTTCTTTATGTCTCACCATCACAGAAACATTTCATTTCCTTTTTCATTTACTACAATGAGTGATGGGAAGGTATTCAATGGAGTGGTATGATTTTGCCACTTGTCTGCATCTGATGTCAAAGCCGGTTTCACCCATCGCTGAAAGTGTTCTCAAATCCAAATTAGTTACGACAATAAGCGAGGTACTAAGGTCATCGCTAGGAGTCCTTCCTCACCAAAATACAAATGCAAACCTGTCAAATTTATGTGACAAGCGATGGAGGATATGCTAAGGAATATTCCTTCCATTGGAGTAGTTGTTGCTCATCGCCAAATTTTGGACATAACTTCAAGGCATTACTACGATGAGGGATTGGGATCAAAAGGGTGTTGTGTATACAAGGATGGCTACGTGGCAATTGCTCAGGGTATCATCATTGTTTTAAAGTGCAGTTGTAAAAGCATGAGGTAATGGTTTAGGAGAAGTGTAGATTGTGTTTTAAATCAAAGAGATTGATGGTTGGAGTTTAAACCAGAATGGCTACTTGTCAGTTTGCTCACACGAACAATCTATCAGCCATTAATGGAGAATGCACTCCAATTCTGAGTCATAAAGAGATTTGTTGAGTTTTTTTCTTTCATAATTGAAATCGCCGAGAGTGGAGGAACTGGCTAAGTGAAGAAGAGAAGGAAAAGCTCCTAGTAAGGCAAAGTTTGAAGAATAGCCTACTATTTTTCCCAAGTTAATTTCTTGGCTTCTATGAGTAATTTGTTGTATTAGGTAGTGTGGGAATTGAGGTGATTAGCTAGGGTTTGTTGTCAAAATTGTATTTTCCTGCGTCCAAAGGGAAATGAAATTATTGCATGCATGGTTTGGGGTAGAAGAGTTAAATTTATTATTTTATAATTTGTACCCTATGAATTTAAGGAACTTAGGCTGCAATTCCCTATTATTTGAAACCCTAGTTTTGCTACGCTGCAAGCATGAGTAAACCCATTCAGTCCTCTACTAAACCCGAGAGGAAACCTACCCAAAAAATGGTGAAAAGACCTAGTCCCCAAGATAACTAGCCTAAACCTGAAGCATTAGAAAATCACACAAAGAAGAGGACTGTAAAGAAAGACTACCCTAGGCTTATGGAAGAATCCCCTAAGGACCTAGCTATAGAGATTAAGAAAGTGGGAAAAAGAAAAATTAGTGAAGGAGCTTTGACATTTCATTTTGAGGATTTTTCCTCTAAAATTGGTGATGTTGTGTTGCCACAAAATGGTTGGGGCTTGTTTATTTATGCTTTCAAAAGAACTACAAATCACCCCATTTTCACTTATAGACTTGTGACATAGGCAAACTAGTATTCCCCAATGTGTTTGTGGAGGTGGATTTAATGCTTGAACTGGAAAGATGTTATGATCTAATGGATAGAACAATCAAAATACTTCCATACTTTGCTCCTATGTTGGAAATCTCAAGAAGCCAGATAATGGAGGCCTTTCAGTTGAATCCATCTACTTCTGAGTCCATCAATTTCTATAAACTATATAATGAATATGAGAAAAATAGGTTTGGGTATAGAAAGAGTGCCTTGCCTATACATAGGAGAAATGATTTGATGAAGAACGATGTGAATTTTAGTCCCCTAGAGATGGAGCCATTTGATTGTGCTAATTTTGAAGATTATTTCAAGAATACTTATTATGCACTATGTCAAGTTTTGCATAAGAAGTATGATATCAAAATGAATATTTCCCTGACGGTTCTTGCAATTGATATTTAAAATAAGTATCATAACAAGGTCTAGAATTATGCTTCTTATATTGTTGAGCATTTGCATGAGGACTTGTTTAAGTTGAAAGATGCAACCCCTCCACTATCATGTAGGCACTATTCTTTGTTGATGCACTTGTTGTTGTGGAAAAGTAGAAAGGTGATGAGAAATTTTATGAAGTTGAGGGAAAGAGACAACATAGACAATGAGTTTCCTGTGCAGATGTGGACCCATGTTTGGGATGTGCACTATCCACAATCTAATTACACTTTATTTTGCAATGTTTTTAAATTCTTGGTGCTGGAGAAGTTGGGTTTGAATCCCATGAATAGAATTTCACAAGGTTTTAAGGAAATTTTGAGGCCCATGGAGTATGAGCAAGACACTAAGTAGAAATTTAATTGGAGAGATTGGTATCTTCATACCAATTACACAACAATCAAAATTTATGGAGCCCTAGTGTCGCCTCACAAGTTTCCTATATATATGCCATATAGAAAAGCATTCATGGAAATAATGTGGCAGCTAGATTCCATGGATAAGGAACACTTCATAAAATCAAGGAAGGCATCCCTTTAGAACCTTGATTGTGGATTTTCTTATTTCACTTGCACCTCAAAGGAGGGCATTGAAAGGTTTGGCTCTCTTTTAAATAATTACATATTGAGGCAAGAAGTCGTAAGGTTTTGTGACCCTGAGGGGATGATTTCTACTAAGAGAAAAGAAATAGGGTTACCAGGGAGACCTCATCAATTCCTCTTTCAAGAGGATGTGATTAGAAAAAATTCTTCTGATGAAGAAGTTATAGCAAGGAAAAATGCATGGAAGAGGATATGTGCAATTGAAGAAAAGATGCTGAAGGAAAATCATTTCTATGTCAGCCCTTATTTTGAGATAGAGGATAAATTTGTGCAAGCAAAAATTAATGCTTGGTGATTTTAATGATAAGATCTTCTTTGAGAAAGTTAAGAAAGTTGAGATAAAGGCCAAGGTAGCCAAACAAAACCATGATGCATAGGTGAAGAGTCATCCAGCTAAATCCTCTACTCCAAGCATCCATATGCAAACAAAAAAGATAGGTGGACAACTTGTAGTTACTCCATTAGTCGATTATTTAGCAAGTGAGCAGATTGGTGAGACTCAAGTTCTTGAGTTGTCTAGAGAGCACATTCCCGTGGAGCAGGAACTAGATCAGGAATTTCCTAAAGACAAAGATGATTCCTTGAATATAGTGGTTCCTCCTAGCAGATTTTTGAAGTGGGAATATAATGAGGTCAAGGATGATGATGTCAAGATAAAGGCCTATGATGATTTCATGTGTGACGATGGTTTTGTCAAGACTAGGGAATTTAGAGATTTTTTCATCCTTATAAAAGGCTCCGACATTAAAAGGAGAATTGAAGAAGCAAAAGAGAAATTTGATCCCTCCTTGCAAGAGGAAGCTGAGAAGGAAGAGGAGGATAAGATAGTGCAGGAAATTGATGTTATGTCTCTAGCTAATGCAAGGAAATTGGTGAAAGGAAGTGGGGTGCTCTTATTTTCTGGATGGGAAATATCATCTTCTATTGTACTAGATGTAATTAGGAAGGATCTAGATGCCTCTATTTCTAAGAAAGTTTTTAACAATAAGGTTTTTGGTTCAGGTTTCAACCCTAAGCTGCATACACTTGACATTTGGTCTATGGCACTAAACACAGGGAAGCCTGAGGTCATAAAGTATGTGGAAAAGGAGATTGGAGTAGTAGTTGTGAAAAGGGCTACAAAAATGACCACCATTGTAGCTGCATAATTGACAATGCATGCTACAATGTTGACTATGGATACTGCTCAAATTATAGAGGCTAACTATAATAAGTTGTTGGATAAATAAAATAAATTGATGGATTAAAAAAAAAGGTTCTTACCACAGCACAAAAGGGTCTACCATCTCCAACAAGTTCTTCCTCGAATGTGTCTACACTGGATAAAGAAACCCTGTCATTGAGGATTTAGAGTCTGAAGCAAGAATTGCAATCAGAGAAAGAGAATACAAAGAAAGCCAAACTAGAAACAGTTAAAGTGGCCAATGAAAATTTTGAGGATATGTTAAAGCATAGGGTAACGAAGTTGGTAAACAAGGTTGATGATGTGTGGGTTGCTTACAAGAATATCCATGAGTCCAACATCAAATATTTGTAGGTTCAAAAATATTTTCAATTGGAGTGGAGAAAATGGAGCACTAGAGTAGGAATACTGAAGGAAATGATGTCCAAGATGCGAGAAGTTCCTGAAATATTGTAGGCCATTGATCTAATAAATGAAATTATAATTTTTCATGGGAAGTTAGGGATGCAACTCCAAAACAAATTAAGAATGCTTAGAGATATGGAGGGGCATGGCATGCCAAAAATATTGGATGATAAAGGTGAGTTAAAGGAGTTTTCCAAGTGGAAGGACGAGTTGGGATATTTTCTCTCTTAGGGTAAGATGATGTTAAGTGTTGTTGATTACTCCATGTTGAATCCCGACATTGATAACATGGCTGGAGTTGAAACAAGAATGGACACTTTTATTAAAGAGGACAGGGTTTTAATTGATGCTAAGTACAATCGACACATTACAAAAGTGCATAACTTGTTGGACATGAAATGACCAACTAAGGATGAATATAACACATGGCTGAAGAAGTTTACAGAATGAGCCTGTGTGTGAAAGATGATGACAGACATGGTGAATAACGGATGAGAGAGAAATAATGTATAGCCTGGAACTAGTACAGATTAGGATTTTGTTGAAGTATTGAAAAATATTGTTCTCTCCCCAACATGAAGATTGGTGACACAAGTGTTGACATGGGCAGGCCTTTTCTCCTTTTAATTGCTTTTCTTGTTTTGAGGTTTTGTTGATTGGACGTGCACGTAGGGAACATTTTTGGCTCGTGAAGAAGATAGTTAATGTTGTTACAATGAATGAAAGATGCCTTTTGGAAGGCAGGTATATCTTCTTCAGCAAATAGAAATGAATTTTGTCTTATATTATTTCCCTCTCTTTCAAATGGTGCAAAATATACCCGCTTAGGGAATTTTAAAATTCAAATGCAAATGTATGTCAAATGTAAAATGTAACTTTAATTGTAATTTGGCTTGAGGCTTGTTGCTCCCATGTTTCTATAAATGGGAATTCAATGCCAATTACACGGGTCTTTTGATGGTTAAGCATTCGAGCTCATTTGAAGAGAAATTTTGTAAATTCAAGCACATAGAAATAGAATGGTTCTAAGTCTTAGGTATAGATTATATCTTGTAATAGGCTTAATAGTTTTACAACAGCAATGACATATGAATGAAAATTGCAAATTATGGAACATTTTCTCTCACATGTATTTTGCCACACAAATTATGAATAAAACGATTAATGATATTTTATATATCTTCAATCTCTTCGGTTGAATGTATGGTTTTGTTTTTTCGTTAGTTCAAAGAAATAATTAAATGCTTTGATGAAATCATAGGTCTGTGTGATGGAGTATTAGGATTACTAAGTAGTTTTTTTTCTAGATATCTTGAGTTGTTTATTCCAAAGCAATATAACAATAGTCTTAAATGTTGGGTTTAATTGTTGATGTATTATAGTTTTTTATAAATATGAGCCTGTAACCCATGGATAAAGCATTGTTCTATTAATTTGGACATCTTTGAAGTCAATTGAGTCAATCTTATTTGTCAGGGAACAAATTCATATTGAAAATTACTTGTACAATGTAAATTATTGCAAAGTTACATGAGATTTACCCATTCCTGGCTTTTGGATAATAATTTGGTAAAGAATTAGCCAAATTCTTGAAGAATTATGTCTATTTGCAGTTGAGAGGAATGTATTTGTTTATCACAATTTTCATGGGAAAATGACACAAGAGTATCATCTAAACATTGTCAGGATCACCCTCCTGGGTTTCACAAAGCGCAAAGAGTAGAGGTCAAGCCTAGCAAGCTTGTACATGTTTGTTGGAAAATCCTTACCTTTGTTGATTACTGAATGATGCAAAATTCATAGGAATCTGGTGAGATTAAGTTTGGTTTTAAAAAAATAGCCAACAGGACATGTGAGAGGGATTAAATAAATAAATAGGATTTATTTATTTAATTTATGGGATAGAGTGGGTAAGGTAGGATGGATATATAAATAGGCTAGAATTTAAGAAAATAGAGTAAAAATTAATGTAAATTATGGAGAATTAGATGAAATAGGGATAAATTGACTGAATGTGGTCAATTTTATGTGTCTACACTACCACTCCCTAAGTTGCACTTAAGGGGGGGTGTTCGTGTGAATAAAGTATTTTACGTATCTAGTTCACTAGTAGGTCCTATTCACATGCTAAGTTTACTTAGATCTTAGAGAATATTTCTAGAAGTATTGGGTTTCATTTGAAATTATCTTATCTTATGATGTCAATTGATTCTAATTTCCTGGGTAATTTAATAATTGTTGAGGTAGTTTTCTCATTATACAAGATTAAGACACATACCATGATCTTGTCTAATCCCATCTCACAACCTTTCCTTTATAAACAAGGCATCATATATACATTTTATTTTCAATCAATCAATATTTTATCCTTAATCATAGCAATCTATTCTTTCCATTTCTCTCTTTTGGAAGATATTTTGGTTTGGCAGCTAATCCTGGGGTGTTGGGAGTTCACATTCAACTCCTACAAAATCCCATAGTAGCTAATCAAAGATAAAATACAAGGTTTGATTAATTATGTTTACTCATCATTCTTGTCTAGAGAAAATGCTATGTCGCATTAAAAATCTATAAAATCAATATTCGGGTCACATTCTATTTAGGATGCCCATCATCTAAAATAAGTAGTGTGTCTTCATTCCTTTTGTGACTTAGTTAATTCTTGCATGTGCTTATGATTGATATTCTTGAAAAATGATTATATAGTGTAATGTCCCAAAGTAAATTATTTGTCAATTTATTAAAATGCATCAACACACAAAAAATATAAGATAAAATAATATGTACCAAACCCTCACTAGACCACTTTCTAAAATGTCTTGAAACCCCTAAAAAGTTTTATCATTTTTTGACACAAACTATGCAGATAAATTTCGATAATTTTGTATTAAACAACTAGAAACTACTTTTATTTTGAAAATATAATTTTTTTTACATTAAAAATGTTGTAACAACAAAAAAATATAGTAGCAAAAAATTCTAGAAACATTCTTACCAACCCTCTTTCAAAATACAACATAAAACACACTAAATCTTTAATATTTTTCTGTAAATTGAAATAACATGTTTCAAACTCCTAGATCTAATTTTGAATAAATAAATGAACAATAAAATAATTCTTAATAAAAAATAAAACTAACCAAAACACAAAACATCCAAAAAAGCAAACAACCTTGCACATAAACTTTACTTGCAACAACTCAACACAAAGAAACTCTATTTTGCCCCAATCTAAGAGATGAATCTTCACAACTCTAAAAGTTGATTTGGAAGGACAAATTAAAATAAAATTGCTTATCTACAACATTGATAGACTCCACAAAAACCCACACCAAATCTGAAAATGCATCTCCACACAAAGTCTCCTAAAATCCTATAAATACACACACAAACTAAAAACCAACCAAAATTATCAACCTTTGAAACACCAAATGCAATCTCTAGATGAGAATTCCCTCAAGAACCAATTTTTTTTTTCCTTTGATTCCAACAACCAATGGGTTTTATTCCCCAAGTTACTAACTCTTGCAAGTTATTATCCACACAAACAACTAAGGAACACAAGTGTTCTTACAACAAATATGAGAAGATGATTTAGCATGAAACAATGAAATATTTATAATTACCAACATCAAAATCGGCACCCAAAACCCCTTGCCTCATTTGGTGTAAATATTAATTAAAATATATTTTGAGATTCTCACTCCACCTTGCATGCCAAAAATGAATTTCCACCAACAATCATCGGTTGCATGCATAACATGTTATTAGACTTGTCATAGTTATCATAAATTGACCGTTAAAAATAAATCCTCTCCAAATACATACCCAAATTGTACAATAGATAAAAATATTTAATATTTAATTACTCCTTAAAAATATAAAGACCCATAATTTACAAGAAAACAATTAAAATATTAAATAAAAATATTTCCCCTATTATTTTTCCATAACCCAATAAAATAGTAATGAGGTTTTAATTTATTTAAAATAAATTTATTTGAAAGAGGAGACAAATCTACCCTTCCCAAAAGTGTTGGTGCTCGAGAAGTTCCAAACCATGATGCTCAAATATCATTGTGTTGATATGATAAGTCATGTTATATTTCCCATAAAGCCTGGATCATGTACCCGGTAGATGTTGTATCTCTTGCAAAATAATACTATGCAAACCCAAATACTCAAGTGTCTTAATACCAATGTCATGAATCAAACTATAATGTCCATGTAATTCAGATCTTGTACTTGTCAAGGGTGACATTTCCTACCAAAGAGCATTGTAATATCTACTACCTCTAACATCTACAATATCATTGTACAACTCATATAATTTGATCACCTTTTTGAAAAAAAAATTAACTTTTTCTCATGTAAATAAATAACAAGGAAATGTGCATGTCTCACAACTTCATATTTGCATATCTCTAGAAAATCAATAATGTAATGCATGATTAAAATTTCCCATCTTTGGCTTGGATCAAGCAATGAAGGCATCTAACCTTTTGTATGCTCTTCTTTGATGTTAAAATAAATGATTCCATTTCTCTAATGTGTTGGTGATCTAAACTATAAGTCCCTTTTACACCCTGTTATGTTACTACTTATTTACTTTTACCTAGTTGGGTGAAAATGCTTTAGATGAGTGTATTTATGCTTTATGTTTTTTGAAAATATGAAGAATAAATGTTGATTTAATTTGATGTTATGAAATGTTTTGATTATGAAAATATATGATGCAAGTGAATATATTATTTTTAGCTAACTGTTGTCACAAAGTGTAAAGTTGGATGCAGGAATAGAATCAAGCCTCCCGAAGAGAGGGGAAGTATCACTTAGGAAGAATAATTTGGTCTGGTAACCTTTGATAAAGACCTAAACTGAGCTTTCACACACACACTTTTAGTTTGGTCAAGTCAAGATAATACTTTGGGAAATAGTAAGCTACTTTTGGTCTTGCTTGTGTTTTTATTTGTGAATATTCTTGTTTAGGAGTTCAAGTTTTGAGTCTCTTTGATATGTGTGAGTTCTTCTTTACATGTTTATATTTAATCAATGGGATATATACATAAAATGTATATATATATATATGTATGTGTCAACAATAAACTCATACACATGAGTAAATATGTGCCTGAGTATATGCAGATAGACATACCTACACATGCTCATGAATGGATTACCCATATGCATGGGAATATCTATCAGACAAGGTGACATACATATACATATATATATATACATTATGTGTATATATGTCAATTGATATGACTATGAATATATGTGTTTAAATATCAAGGTGTGATATATTATAGTATATGAGTATATACATATATATATGTATATTACCATACGTGTATGTATTGACGAAAATGATACATCCATAAGAGTATATTAATATATATATATACATATGTATATATATGTATATACACACATGCATCAATATGTGAAATATGAGAATATGTGAATGTGTATTCATATAACGAATAATATATTTTATAAACTTGTGAAATGTAATAAATATACATATATATAAACACATTACGTTATGTATATATACATATATTATATATATTAAATATATATGATAATGATTTCCATAGCATTGAATTATTTATCAAGCACATAGCATATGCTAAGTATTGCACACAACATATTGATAAAGGGGATAATGCTTAAGTAGAAACAAAACATAAATTTATCTAATGTTTAAAACATTTAAATAGTAGGTATTATGAAATATGGTAGCATTGGGTAAAAGCACATAGAATTATATGCCATTCAACGTGTCAAGATAGTTGTCAAGACTTAGTCAAATACAAAGAAAAAGTAAATACTCATGCACAAGAAGTATTAACTAGGTCAATTAGAAAACAATGACCCAAGGAATAGGGTGTGAAGGGAATAATGTGGAACCAACTTGTGAGAAGTATGAACCAATTAGAAGTTTATTTTACAATAAGAATTCCAGATAATGAAGCCATATGAAATATGTAGAAATGGTCAAGTGTGAAGCTGGCCAAGTTAGTCGACTTGTAGAAGACAATTATCTTGCATTTTTATTATCATTCTTGTTGTCCATTTGAGTAAGTGTCTCATCACTATGGATGTGTATGTGTTTACTGTGCAATGATTTTAGTTGCCACCTTTTCTTATTTTTGTTGAGTCGAACCTTTTGAATTGATAAGTGTCATCTTTGATACCTTGTTTCTAGCCTATAGTTGCTCACCTTTGTGTATAAATAGAGGTGCTTTCTACCTCAATAGGGATGCATATATGCATTCTTGCTGTGATTTTTTGAGTTGTTATTTTTTGATTTGCTGAGTTGAGAGAGTCTTTGAGAGATGTGAGAGGATTTTGAGAGTGAGATTTTGGTGAAGAGGGAGAAGGTTAATTGTGGAATTGCTTATTGAATTAAGGGAAGGCTGAGTTAGGAATCCAGTTCGATCAATTGGAGCATTGCATAAACAAGAATGTTGATTTCTACTCATCTATACTTTATTTGAAAAGATTGTGTGACATTGTGTTACACCCCATTTCACCATTACTATGTTACTTTTACCTTCATGAGTGAAAATTTTGATAAATGCAAATTGTGACTTTAATATGTTTTCTAGGTGAAATAAATACTAAAATATGAATTAAGATGATATTGCTTTTAAAGGAGTGATTATGTTTATATTAATGAAATGTAATGAAAATATATGTATTGCAATGTGGATATTCTAATGTTTTTTCAATGCAAATGTTATAGGGATGCAAATGATTGTATTGTGATTAGCTAACTACTATTCCAATGTACTAAGTTGGATGTAGGAATAGGTTCAAGCCTCTAGAAGAGAGGGGAAGTATCACTCGAGAGAGGGGCTTGGTCTGGTAACCCTTAATAAGACCTAAACTGAGCTTTTACACACTCACAGTAGTTTGTCAATAGTTTAGTGAAATGGTAAGTTGTCCTTCGCCTTGTTTGAGTATGATGTGGAAGACATTATGATCTTGTCTCTGAATGTTTTGATTTAGGTTATGTGTTTGAGTCTCTTTTCTTATGTGAGTTCTTCGTGTATTTATGTAAATTAATGAGTATATATATAATGTATATATGTGTGTGGGGGGGAATCGATACTCATGCATAATGAATGTATACATGCATGTCTATAAAAAAGTAGGAATACTTTCGCATACCCATGCAAGGATACATCATATGCATAGAAATACCAATTTTACATATATCACATACATATATATGTATGTATACATTCGTTGTATATTTATCAATCAATGAAAACATAATTATATGTATATATATATAAATATAAATATGTATATATATATATATAAATATGTGTATATATATAAATGAAAGTGCATGTTATACATATATATATATTTATATTTATATTATTTTATAAAATTAAAAGTATTTATATACCGTGGATATAAATATATATACTAATATATTATAATATTGATATTATAATATATATTACTATATATATACTATTAAAAATCTTTTCTATTAACAAGGAAATAAAGCACTAATGTATAGCATTGGATTTTTAAAGCCATCTATCATATATTTTAAATATGTTGGAACGGGTTTAAATGTATATATAAGCTAAAACCAACAATAAGGATATGTTGCCCCTCAGCACATAAAATATCATTTAGCACTTAGCATATTATTATTGCATGATGCATAAAACATAGGGCATGTATGTTACTTGGTGCAACCTTTGGCACTTTACAAATAGTGCAATATATATATTTGATTTAGAATGTGGCGCAACAAATAAAAGGAAATAGCGCTCAAACATGAAGCGGTGCATTAACACAAGCAATGCTTAAAGTATTTAATGTTGAGTTAAGTGAAATATTGGCAGCGCTGTGTATAGCACATAGTATCAATGCTAAACCAATGTGTGATATAATCTGCAAAGATAAAGTTAGAAATACAAAGGAAAATGAATACTCAAGCATATGAAACTTTGACTTGGTCATAAGTAATAGCTACCAAAAGAATAGGGCGTGGAAAGCATAATGTTGTACCAACCTGTGAGTAGAATGAACCAAATTGAATTCTAAACTGTATTATGAATTCCTGCACTTGAAGCAAATCAAAATAAGTGAATTGGTCCTAATAATAAATGCAACGTAATTTGTCCTCTATAGGTTGACTCTATTAGCATTCTTATTGTCCATTTGATTAAGCGACTCATTCCTCATGGTAAGATCTGGTTGTGTATGTGTTTACTATGCAATGATTTAAGTTGCCACCTTTTCTTTTTCTTACTAAGTCAAACCTTTTGGATTGAGAAGTGCCATTCTTGATGGCTTGTTTCTAGCCCACAGTTGCTAACTTTGGTGTATAAATAGAGGTGCTTTCTACCTCATTTACGAAGGATATCTGCACTCTTGTTAATTTTTGAGTTTAGAGAGTTTTCATGAGAGGTTTTGAGAGAGATTTTGAGAAATATTTTTTGGAGATTGGAAGTGATAATTATTGAGTTGCAAGTTGATTGTGGGGAAAGCTAAGCTAGGAATCTAGTTTGTTTGATGGCATCTTTGCACATACAGGCATGTCAATTTCCACTCTATCATACTTTCTATGTTTTGAAGAGATTGTGTGTCTTCGAATGCTTTGTTGGAAATATGTTCTAATTGCTTATCATGAAGTAGTTTTATCTTCTTTATAGAGAAAGGGGTTCATAATAAATCTTGTTTAAGGAAATCATACTATTTGATTATTTAAACATACTCCATAATAAGCAGTGGGTGTTATATTAATATTCTATACTATAGTGAGATAGAGCTTATATAGTTGATGCTTAATTCGTGAAGATAAGGAATAGAGTTAGTTGAGATGTGTTGAATTGCATAAGTAGAAATTTCAACATTATTAGGATGTGATGTCATGCAAACCTTGATTGATAATCCTTATTTTATTGATTACTTATTTCTCCTAGAAAGTAGGAAGTGATTCTTATCCCTAGAGTTAGGGTATAAACTTGATGGTTATATCAATATTCAACAATAGGATTAAAAGTTGTATTTACTAGTTATGTTATTTTCTTATTTTGATTTAGATTCTATTCCTATTCATGGAATTTTAAAAGAGAACTATGGGTGTAGATGCACCAAATCCTTGCAAGTTGATAAAGTCCTGCAGATGATATAAAAATGTAGTAAACATTTGAATATTAAAAGTATTTGAAAGAGAAGTTGTATGATTAGTTGATCTTGTGATTTTTAATTATATCTTTGTTTGAAGTCATTTATTGATGAAGATTATACTTTTTTATTGAGGTCATTTATTTTTGAATATTACACTCTTGTATGGGAAATTTTACTGATGTGAATGTACTTTTGAAATGGAGTCATTTAATGATGTGATGTGTTTATTCGTATGGTTAATTGGTAAGTTAGAGTTACTTTGAATTACTTAAGTAGTAGTGACATAATAAACATAAGAGGTTAATAGGTTATTCGTAGAGTTAACATTACTCCATGGTGTAAGGGGATATCCTATGCATAGGATATGAATGGTTAATACAAATCAATCTAGGAAGGTGGGTGAAATACGTGACATCCACTCTAAATCTTGGATGATGAATAATTTGGCAAAAGTAGTGTAAGTTTTCACTGTTTACACTATTACTTTGTTGTGATCTAGGTTTACATACTAGGCAAGGAATGTTATGTGGGTAGGTTGTAGACACTATGTGACAGATCTAGATATGTAGGACACAACACCAAGCTCAGGGGAGGTCATTATTATGAGGATACCAAACCAATTTCTTCATCAAAGGGAAGGCCATCTTACCAGTTAGGTAGATGTGCAGGGGACCACATTGAGTCTATGGTTGCTAGAAAATTGCATGAGGGATTCTTCTCCTCATCAGCAAGCGACCATGATTTGATGGAGGGCACCTCCACCATTCATATGCCCAGTGATAGTGAGCTCATGGAAGCTATACAAGTATTTATTTATCCATTTCTATGGAAGATTGTAAAAGGGGAAATGTAATCATGAAATTATGTAATATGAAATCATTATTTTTGAAAGTTGAAATACTTTTTTGTAATGCAATGGGAAAGTTTGGAATGATGTTTATTTCAAGTGTGCATATTTTTCTTGTTTATGAAAAGAAAAAAATATATTTCTAAGTGTTGGCATCATAATTTATTTACTTGAGGTTAAAATCATAGCAAAATTATTGGGTGGAACAATGGGCATGTTACACATGGTATCAGAGCTACTAGGTTCAACTTTGTAACCTATGAGCTCATTACTTAAGTAAAACATAAACTTTATGTAACATCTTGCTACGCAACCCCGAAGGGTAAGAGCAAAAAGAAGACAAGATAAATTTTTTTTTTTAAAGAATAACCTACACAAAAAGTAGTTGTCGATACGATATATCAACAACATATATGGCCAAGCATGGCCAAATGTACAACCAAGAGGAGAGGATTGATTTACCCTCTACAGAAAATTTGAATAGGAGCAAACAAGATAGCTTCAGAAATTTCTGCGTCGGTGCTCCGGAACTTTCTACGCAAGTGCTTCAGAACTTTCTGCTCTGGAAATTTCTGTGTCAGTGCTCCAAAACATTCTGGTCTAGAAATTTCTATTGTAGCATCACATAACACATACAAAAAGCTCTGATGCACTGGAACTTTTGTAGCAGCAACACAAAACAATAACAAAAAACTACGTTGCACTAGAACTTTTGCAGTTTATTGCATGAAGTAAATATACATCCATAGCTCTAATTTTTGCATGAAAACCTTTGAAAGATAAGCCATAATAATCATCATAGTACAAGTGAGTCTGATACCAACACCGGAACCCATTAGCCAAATATAAACCATCACATTTCTTCTCTCATTAATTTATATGATTACATCTTCTCTCTTAAGAGAGTACAATATACATAAAGGAAAATACAAGAGTACAGTGGCATAGCCATGAATAATACACATCAACTAATAAGATAAGTACAAGAGAGATCAGTTCCAACTGGTGCTCCAATAACTTATACAACGGTCCCCAATGGCAGTGGCAACACCTCCCTACCTTGTGGACTCAAAAGAGACCACCCCACCATGCTCGAAGGTAGTCACAAGGCCCAAACAGAGATAACAAGGCAAGGGTAACATATGGCCAACACTCACATCAGACACGGAGCAAACACAAAATACAATGCATAAGGCCAATGCCACCACATGGAGATGCTCACACAATAACATGTCAGGTACTACTCACAACTACTAAGGTATGAGGTACTAGAGTGCAGATTGGATGGAGTGTCATCATGCATGCACGAAGGATAGCACCACATGGAATCAAGTGCACCTTTAATACAAATGAGGCGACTCAATCATGCCTGAATCAACGCCCCGCAGACGGATAACTCAATGCCTCGTAGACGAATAGGATTCTCGAATGCATCCTTAGCCTTTACAAGCACTCAAGGCCATGCACGAGGACTCATTATCTTATTAATGTTTTACCTAATTGTTTCTATTTAGTTATCACATGTTTACTTTAACTCTGCTACTAGTTCCCCTACCAACCACTTGCAGTCCCAGGCTCGTAGAGAGCCACTCCATAAGACCACTCTAATTACCTAGACCTAAGCTCATCTCATTTAACCAAATGAGGAATCCATCACAAATATGAAACAATGAAAAAATACACTAAAAATCCATCATTAAAACCTTTTAAAACAACCAAGCAACATTGTTGCTAAATCATTTAAACAGTTGATCACATACGCCAACAAGTAGATCAAATACCATTCAAACATTCACCATTAACTTCAAAAAAAGAAACCAATAATATAATTAATATTAACCTCATTAAATCATCCAACAAAACCACTTTTAAATAAATTAGAAACTACTATGCGGTTGTGGCACAACACAAGGTTTAAGTTGCTACTCAATGGAATGAAAAGAGAGCATAAAAATTCATAAAAATTCAAAGTACCCAGATCTAAAATTGGAGCTTGACCCAGTTCATATTTTGATTTTTTTAGTTGTATTCCACCTTTATTTTTTAAGTTTATGACCAAAAATAAGGTTTTTTTTTTAAAAATGCATTTTTTTATGCCAGGTTGGGTAAAAACATGAAAAATGAAAGTGCCCAGATTAAAAATCAGACAATAATAGGGTACAGTGGGCTAGGGTAGGGGAAATTTGGCATGTGACTACCTCTAGTAACCACCATCGTGGAATACAAGTACGCTCAGTCCTGTGGATCCAAGTGGAGTCGATACTCAGTACTTACATCACTCCAATCACATGTCAAAGTACATGTGCATATAACATATATCATATAGTCAAAGCAACATCAATCATTAGGAAGAGGGTCATGATATCGTAAGCCTCTCAGATACGAGTGTTATGACATCATCCCTTTCATGTCCATAATCATACAAAATTAATGATAAAAGTATATAAACATATAAGCATGTAATCTAGAATAATAACTAATCATGATAACCTTTCCCATAATCATCAATGTCTAATCTCATTATAACAACATTTAATAGTTAGAATACCAAATCAAAATCAAAATGATATCTTACCTAGGCTGGGGTTAGAGAGGTGTTACATCCTCCCTCCCTAAGATTTGACTTACTCTTGGAAGTCATGTAAACTCAATATGCAGCCATGTCACACATTAGTACTCAAAATCTAATAATCAACATTAAAAGATTGTGCTTCATCCCAAAGATGGGAAATATAATATACATCATTCATCACTAAATGAAATAGAAAGGACATCCTTTTAACATTCACCTTTTCTAAGAATCATTATCAATATATTGACATATTCCTTACTCATAAGGTCTCAACATGAAATAAAATAACATGGTTAATTTTGCTAACATCACATGTGTCACAATTCTCAAAATAAGTATTTATTTTAACATCCACATTCATTGAAGGATAGGTTAAGATACACATTGATTTCCACTAAGAATAGGGTAAAGAAGATGCATAAGCACTCAATTCTTTCCAAAACACCATTGTTTGCAACAATATTTGTTTCCCACACACTTCCAATCTCACACATTAGCACATATTTGGCATCATTTTCAACAAAATATAAGAATTTACACTTTCTAAAGCATAATAAACTAAATTTTGAACTTTTCATATGTAACCATATCCAAGATGAAACATGCATTTATACATACATACATACATACTTACATCATTGGGAATCAAATCGCAAGACTACACAAGGGTCCATCTAGACACCGATAAGTAGCATACTAATCTATGAGCCAAGAGCCAATATCCATCTCACATAATCCATGCCTCACACTTAGTGGTTTGATGGTGTTAGGCCACACACGCACAGTGAGACCATCCAAACAAGGCCACAATGACCTATCTCTTGTTGAATAAGGTGGTTAGCCTCCAAATGATAGTCATCACACATATGTGGGTAGTGGGTCCTAGCTATGTAACAGCCTCACATACCCCCATCCTCAAAGTTCCTTGTGTCTACTTCCTTGTATACACTCATCCGAGTCTGGCTCTCCCGTTCTCAATGATGAATCACATTACAACACAAGACCAACATTTGAAAACAACAAATAGAAAACTAGTTTAGCCACCAAAGATCATAAATAATTATCAAATAAAGATTCAATTTCAGCAATAAAGCAAGAAATGTGTGCAATTTCAACACTAATTCATATGTAACCATGAGGGCTACGT
>VDFB02159460.1:0-15370 GCA_007258455.2 Sequoia sempervirens | reverse complement strand
AATAATCAGGAAGAAATATATGACAAAGGGGAATTAAATAAATTAAGAAATTTATTTAATTAAGGGAAGACTTAGCCAATTAATGACGTATTTAATAAATAAATAGAATTTATTTATTTAATAATCATGAAGAATACAAAGACATGAATTAATGAAACAATTATAAATTATTTAATTAATAGTCGAATGTGGACCAAGGACATAATTAAATGTCATAATTATGCTAGGACGAAAGTGGTAAAAATGAAGCTTGCAGGCCTAGGTCATTTTTAGGTGTCTACAACTTGTAATGACATTTACTGAAATAATGAAATTTGGTGTAGGGGAACCAATTATTGAGCAAATTTGGTTCACGAAAATATTTTAAGTTAGTTTTGTGTTATGAGTTTTGTTAATTGAATAAGGTCATAACACATCCACAATGAATTTCTTTTTGTAAGAGGCATGTACTAGGCCTTACATAGAGAAAAGAAACTGAAAACTCAAAAAAATGTTGAAATTCCACAGTTTTAGGCATTCTGAAGAGCACCAATCTTCAAAAAAACTATTGATTGAACCCCCATTCAAGCTTGAATGATGTTTTTAATACATTTCAAATGAGAATCATCTCCCTTCAATTCCCATAACTACCTCTGAACCACCAAACCCTTATTAAGCCTACAAATACTAGTATTTATTATCTAAGAATGGTTTTGCTTACTAAGCTTTGTCTTGCAAATTTAATATTCTAAAGGCTTAGGACCACTTAGACACCCTTATAACATGACTTTTAAACTCTTTCTCTACACTCTCACTTACTTTTACATAATTTTCCTTTATGGCAATATCAACAATTATTTAATTCAAGAGTGCTTTTGCACATTTTTCCACCCTAACCTACTAATTTCCAAAGTATATAAAAGATTGGTCTATTAGACCTTATTAAAGAAAAAAAGACCTCAAAATACTAACATTTACCAACTGTCCTCCCAATTTACCATCAACCAATCACAAATTGAGGGTGAGGTGTGGGTGCTCTTGCACCATTCAACTTGCAAAAAAAAATTCAATTAGGCTGGCAGACGTTTGGATTGGGCTAGCATTTGGTGGAAGAGGAACAAAGATGACTGGAACTCTAGAGGCCCACCATACTAGATTTTGGTATTGAACCATGAGAGTAGAAGAGATATTTGATATCATGTATCAAAACATTAAGCATGCATTATTCCAAACAACGGAGAAGGAGATGATTACTTTGCTTCATTTTCATTTGCATAAGCATATCAAGGCATGGGAACCAAGAAGACCAAGGATGTCCAGTTTTATGTGGAGGTAGTGGATGTGGTCCAAACTTTAGGAGGTTCAAGAAGGTCAATGTATGAACTTGATGAAATTGAGGAAGAACAACAAGAGAGGGACAGGAAAAATAAAATCAATATAGAGTTTCAAGGTTTTGTCAAGTGAGTAAGAGAGCTATGGGAGCAGCCTCATCTAAAATACTTTGAACTAGACTTTGATATGTACCATTTAGAGAGCTTTGTTTTCATGGAGTTCCTTTCAAAGCCTCTGATTTTATTATTCTTATGGTAAACTGTTTGGTAGAGTTGGTGGAATTACCTTTCTTAGTAGTAATCACTATTAGTGAGATTGAGATTGTTAACCTTGAGAGAGTAGGACTTGGGAAAAATGAATTTGATATGGCTATTGCTTTCAAAGAATTCAAGTGGGATATACTCTACATTGATGCCATTCCTCAATCTTCACTTGATGGCATCAAGGAATGGCTGAACTCCATGGTTATAAAGTATTATGAAAGCAGAATGAACTTGTACTAGCAGCCAATTTTGAAGACTATTACTAAGGATTGAAAGCACATCAACCATGTGGTATAGATGATTAAATACCAAAGATGATTTGTAGCAATGAAAGAGTTTGAAAAGGATGAGAGAGCTACATTGGTGACTTAGGAGAAACTTCATCTTTCAAAAAACAAATCCAATTAGGTTGGAAGATGCGTGGATTAGGCCAGCATTTGGGGGAAGAGGAAGAAAGATGACTGGAACTCTGGAGGCCCACCATATTGGATTTCGATATTAAACCATGAGAGCAGAAGAGAGAGTTGATATCATGTATCAAAACATTAAGCATGCATTCTTCTAGACAGTGGAGAAGGAGGTGATTACTTTGCTTCATTTTCATTTGCATAACCATACGAAGGTGTGGGAACCAAGAAGACCAAGGATGTTGAGTTTTATGTGGAGGTAATGGATGTGGTCCAAACTTTAAGATGGGTAAGAAGGTCAATGTATGATTGTTAACCTTGAGAGAGTATTTATGTTGAGGAAATTTCCTTTAGATGCAAGGATTCAAAGCTGATGTAAAGTGAACAGGGAAGTACACAAATCTCCTATGGAAGAGGTTTTTTATGAGTGCTTCTCTCAAATACTCTTATCAACACACCATCAAATCACTATCCTTCTATAAGGAAAACTCAACTCACCAAGGGTCCTTGAATCTCCAACTTTTGAAGGACTTATAATCACTTGAAACATGATCTAACAAGCCACAATCAAAACACCATAGCCATGTTTAGCACTTAAGAAACCCCATGAATTCATTTCTCAACTAGAAGGTCTCTTTACCCCCAATTGCTTGTAGCACTTCCCAATAGGACAGTCCAATTAATTCTCACCCACAAACCTATATCTGACATAAACTATTATTTTTAGGCAAGTATATTATGCCTCTACAAGGCCACAAAATCTTACTTCTTGATAGTGGTTGGAAAAGCAACCATGGACCAAACTAACGTTGTCCTCAAGAGGCCTAATTGAGTGCACTTGATTGGTTTTTAGTTATATAGGCTCACCCCTCCTCCCCAAAGCCTTGTTTCAAACTCATACAGAATACTTACAACCATTTCAATCATTCCTAAGTTCCACTTTGAACAAAAACCTCTCAAAACAATTCAAAACTCTAATTTTTACTTTACAAGCTAGGCCTGTCACATGAAGATGCTAGGCCTAGATCAGTTTGTAACTTTCTCCACACATTTGGACATTCTCCAAAACCTTGAAAAGATGAAAATATACATAAATACCTTCCATCCCACAAGAAATTAGCAACTATACACCATGGGAGTGGAAGATAGAAGCATTTTTTGGCCAAACCCTAGTTTTGAGGGTTTCTTGACCTATTGCTGCTAAAATGAAGATATCTAAACTTATACTCGATGAAAATTCACCAAACCATCTTCAAATGAAATATAACACTCTCCTCTTTCCAACCATAATAAGTTTGATCCCGTATAGATCATACAGAGGTCATACCACTCATTTTAGCAGCAAATTACACAAAAATTTCTAGAAAACAACCACTTCTTTCATTAGAACTTCAAAAAAAATGATTCATCAGCCATGCCTCAACCATGAGAGGCTTCTTTAACTTCCAACCAACCTTCCCAACATCCTCCAACTGAAATTTTCTTTAGGTGAACGTTGGAAACTAACTTTTTTTCCAATTAGACCCCTAATTGCCTAGTTAAGGCAATTGACTACAACTTCACAAAAGCTTGATTGAAATGAGGCTTCAAAGGTGTATTCAAAAGCATAAAATACACCAAAAACACTACACATGTCAAGGAAACTCTCCTCAATGACTTGGATACATCAAGGCATATTAGCCACATGTGGTACAAATGATTAAATCCTAGGGATGATCTGTAGTAATGAAAGAGTCTGAAAAGGAAAATAGAGCAACACTGGTGACTCAAGAGAAACTTTAGCTTTCAAAAACAAAGTCAATTAGGCTGGAAGACGTGTGGATTGAGCCAACATTTGGTGGAAGAGGAAGAAAGATGGCTAGAACTCTAGAGGCCCACCATACTAGATTTCGGTATTCAGCCATGCGAGTAGATGATAGAGATGATATCATGTATCAAGACATTAAGCATGCATTCTTCTAGCCAACGAAGAAGGAGATTATTACTTTGCTTCATTTTCATTGGCATAACCATATCAAGGCATGGGAACCAAGAAGACCAAGGATGCTGAGTTTTATGTGGAGGTAATGGATGTGGTCCAAACTTTAGGAGCAACAAAAAGGTCAATGTATGATTGGTGCAGGAGCACCATTCAGTAGGTTTTGTTCATCAAGGAAAATAAGGAGTAGAATGTCATCAATTTACTAAAATTGGCTTGAACTTGTACATTTAAAGGTTTTGAGTCAATAAAAATGGATTTTGACCCATTCCTCTTTATGTAGCCTCTGTAACTTGAGGAATGGGTCTGCACTAACATTATTAGGTGTGGGAATGATGTGTTAGTGTTGGGGAGGTCTGAAAGTGAGATAGGTGTGAAACCCATGTGTGTAAAAGTGTGTTTTCTTTAAAAAAAATGGTGGTTTTGAAGAGTTAAATTGTGTTTTTGTGTAGGGCTATGTTATTTTATGATTGTTTGAGCTTGTGTAGGGTATCACAAACTTGTTTGAGTAATTTTTAGGTTTTGGTTAGTAGTGGAAAGTTGCAAAGTTGTGCAACTTTTGTTGTGCAACTTGTGTGACCAAACGAACTATTCTAACACATCCGAATAGGAATTTTTACACTAGACATGGTCCTCTTTTGCACCCAAACACACAGAATTGCTTTGAGCTACGTTCAACTGGATCGATCCCTTAAGGGTCCAAAGGGAAATGGTCAAAACTTTAGTATGATATTACTCGACATCGTGGATGCTTAAAAATTTTGTCTAGTCCAATAGGATCATGTTGAGCCCTCTACAATAACCTCTCTCGCTTTGTTATCTCGGCGGAGCTTCCATGGTGTCTAGTTTTTAATTGATGAAAAAAGTGTCAAATGGAAGCAGTGGGAAGTTGCAAAGTGGTGCAACTTTCGATTTGCAATTCGTATGACCAAATTTTTTGTTCCAATGTATCCAAATAGACATGTTTACAATAGGCATGGTCCTCTTTCGCACCCAAACATGCAGAATCGCCTCAACTACGCTCAACTCGGATCGACTCTCATGGGTCCAAAGGGAAAAAAGGCTACAAATCCTTTAGCATTAGGTTACTCTGACCGCGGATGCTTGAAAATTGTCATCTAGTCCGATGATCATGTAGGCCCTCTACAATAACCTCTCTTAATTTTCATGATTTTAGAGTGGTTTTCTACGGTGTCTAGTTTTTAGTTGATGAAAAGTGTCAAATGGAAGTGAAAGTTGCAAAGTGGTGCAAATTTCATTCTCAGAATCCTGTGTGACCAAACAAACTATTCTAATGTGTCCTAATAGGCATGTTTATGCTAGGAATGGTTCTTTTTCACCCAAACATCGTGAATCACTCAACTACATTCAACCGGATCGACCCTTAAGGGTCCAAAGGGAAAATAAGGAAACTTTAGCATGAGGTTACCTTGACAATATGCTTAGAAACTTCCTATCTAGCCCATCGGGATCATGTTGGACCCTCTACACAACCTCTCTCAGTTTTCATTATCTCTAGTGGTTTTCCTGGTGTCCAATTTCACTGATGAAAAAGTGTCAAATGAGCAAAGGAAAAGCTGCAAAGTGGTGCAACTTTTGTTATGCAACTCGTAAGGACCAAAACTATTCCAATAAATCTAAATAGGCATGTTTACACTAGGCATGGTCCTTTCATCTAAACACATGAATCGCCTGAACGGCGTCTAATCGATCATCCCTTAAGGGTCCAAAGGCAAATTGTTGCAAACTTCAACATGAGGTTACGGACACCATGATGCTTAGAAATTATCGCTTGGTTTGATAGGATCATGTTGGGCCCTCTATAATAACCTCTTTGTTATCTTGTAGTGGTTTTCCTATGGTGTCCACTTTTAGTTGACAAAAAGTGTCAAATAGAAGTAGAGGAAAGTTGCAAAGTGGGTGTAACTTTCGCTCAGAACTCATATGACCAAAGAACTATTCCAACGCATTTGAATAGGAATTTTTACACTAGAAATGGTCCTCTTTCACACACAAACATGTGGATTCTTCTCGAGCTATGTTCAACCAGATCGATCCCTTAAGGGTCCAAAGGGGAAAATGGCTACAAACTTCAACATGAGGCTATTCGGACACCATGATGCTTAGAAACTTCTCATTATATCTTATGTGATTGTGTTGGGCCTCTCTACAATAACCTCTCTCGAATTTTGTTATCTCAGAGTGGTTTTCCTGTGGTGTCCAATTTTTAGCTGATGGAAAAAGTGTCAAATTGAAGTAGTGGAAAGTTGCAAAGTGGTGGAACTTTCGGCTTTTGGGTACTGCGGTGACCAAACCAAATGTTCCAACACATGTCTAAATAGGGCATGTTCACTCAGGCATGGTCTCTTTTCTCAATTCAAACATGGAATCGCCCGAAGCTAGGTTCAACTAGATCGATCCCTTGTTTGAGTGTAGTATGTTGAAATAGGCCATTCCACCTATTGTTTAGGGCTATGTCTCGGGTGATATGGGACTAATGTAAGTAGGATAGGGAGTAGGAATAAGAAAAGAAGTAATTAGTAAGAGAATTGGAAGAGATTACTAACACCGCCTCTATTGAAAATTCAAAATTAAGGCCCCTTAAAAGCAAGGCTAAAAGAGGTGAAAAGAATAAATTGCTTAAAAATAGGTTAGAATAGGTTGGAAATAGGGTGAGATTGTGGAGTTTGATGTGTTCAAAAGGTCTGCAAGGATAGGGGAGGTCAAAAGTATGTTATGCCATGACATGCCCTAGTTGAGAAAATAGGGGTTTTGAATGAAAAAGAGAGGTTTGAGGGAGTAAACATGGGTGAAGTCAAGGGGAAACATAATTTGGTGGTCAATTAAGTTTGTGCAGGAAAAATGAAGAGTGTTGGAATAGGTTTTGAGGTTTAGGTTCGAGGGTTCGGTTCACCAATTTGGCCAAAAAAGAGTTGGAGGGGGTTTCAGTTTGTTTTGGGTTCATTGGTATAAAAAACATGTAAAAACAAAATATATATCTATGCAACCCAAAAGCATGAATTAGGATTAGAATATCACATATCATCATATAAACAACAAAACCACCATAAAATTGAATGTCATTTAAAACAACAAAATTGGAAAAAAAAAAGTGTTTATAACCTACAAAAAAATGTGAATAAAATCACACTAATTTTCGCATGAAAAAAAACCATGAGACCATAGCTTGTTGCTTACTATTATGCTTTGATAGATTTTTTCCAAGCATCCATAGCTTGTTTGAAAGTACTTTTTTTAGGCTTTTAGCCATAGCAGCAAGGCAGTGATTTTTTTGATAAAATGCTTTGGTAGACATGTATGAAAAATGTGGTAGCATAGACAAGGCAATGGACTGTTTGAAAAAATGCCTCAAAGAAATGTGGTTTCATGGTGATGGAATGGCATGGAGAATTCCATGACAAGAAAATTGCTATGGATTGTCATGGCATTCCACCACCATTGAGACCGCATTTCTTTGAGGATTTTTTTCAAATAGTTTGTTGCCTTGTATATGCTATTGCTTATTATTATGCTTTGATAGATTTTTTCCAAGCATCCATAGCTTTTTTGGAAGCACATATTTTAGGCTTTTAGCCATAGCAGCAAGGAGGTGAACTATTTGATAAAATGCTTTGGTAAACATGTATGGAAAATGTGGTAGTATAGACAAGGCAGTGAATTATTTGAAAAAATGCCTCAAAGAAATGTGGTCTCATGGTGATGGAATTCCATGACAATCCATAGCTTGTTTGAAAGCACCTATTTTAGGCTTTTAGCCATAGCAGCAAGGCAATGAACCATTTGATAAAATGTTTTGATAGACATGTATGAAAAGAAAATGAACTCAAATGCCTCTCAAAGAATGAGGTCTCATGGTGATGGCCATTCCAAATGTTTTGATGTCATGGTGATTCCATCACTGAGGAGACTATGTTTGAGGCATTTTTTCAAAGAGTTCACTGCCTTGTCTATGATATTGCTTTCTACTATTATGCTTTTGATATGATTTTTTCCCAAGATCCATAAGAAAACTAAAAGCACTTGTTTTAGGCTTTCAGCCATAAGAACAAGGCAAAGAACCATTTGAAAAAAAATGCTTTGGTAGAAATGTATAAAAAAAATGTAGTATAGACAAGGCAGTGAATTGTTTGAAAAAATGCCTCAAAGAAATGTGGTCTCAGAGAATGCCATGACAATCAAATGCAATTGGGAGTTGCTCCTAGTTATTAGTTATGCAATGTGAAGTAATTGCATAACTGCTTAGGTTGACTTTGTAAAAACTATATATTGTAATTGAAATTTTGTCATCTATTACCATCTAGTTATTAGTTATGCAATGTGAAGCAATGCTTTGAGTTTGGAAATATGTGCAATGCAAATGTAATCAACGATATGAATATAAACTACAAAAATCTATTTTTACAATTCTATTAGTTAAACTCTTTATTTTATTTGCTCTCTATATCTCTATATGGAAATTCCTAAATTTTTTTAAAAACTTTTGTTCCCACTTTTTTAAATCTGATTTTTTTCCAAATTTTTCTAGACTTTTCCCAATTTTTTTTAAAAATCTTATACTTTTGGTTTGCCGATTTTTTCCCCAAAAGATTTTTTCTGCTATGGTATAAACACATATCTTTTTGTAATATCAAGGATACTATTTGAAACTTCCATGCATTGCTAATCTAAAAGGAAAAGTATTTTTCCTAATTTGTATGCAGCCATGCTTTTGACGTTGTCAAAAAGAGCAAATATGGATACCATCAATAATAAAGATTTGTATTAACCAAATAGCCATGTACACATACATCAATATATGTCGATATAAGTATAAAATATAGTTACAAAATAGCCATATAGGCTTATGAGAATGCCATATAGGCATATAATGTCAAATATATCCAATACAAGATATGTACAAAATTGCCATGTCTAGGCATACAACAAAGGGCTCTGGAATCAAAATTCATTTCTCTCCATGCTCTGGAAATAAATTCTTTCTATTTTTTTTGTGATCCGATGCTGATAAGTTTGTCACTCATTTCTGTTGTGCTCAAGGAGTGCTCTTGTTGCTCCTCCTATAGTTTAGCTCCTGGTGAAGTTTTAACTGTTACAATAATAAGTAAATACATTAATATATATAGAAATTACATTATAAGAAATGATATATTTAAAAAAATAATCACTTACGGCCATCTCATGATCACTCTCCATGATGGAAATATCTACATGTTGATGCTCAAGCATGCTTAGGCCCTGCATAAACCATCCAAATAGGAATTAAACTATGAATCAATAATGGTTTGATTTTTCACTAGAACTAACATCTATAACAACGAATGTAAATTGAAATTTAGTAATTTTCCTCATACCTCCTCTATCAGAGCCATGGAGGATTGTATAGTGGATGAAACACTGATATCCATTACCCTTGTAACATTTGGAGGTGTTTCCACAACCAACATCTGAAAATAAAACAAAAATTATTCAATCACAAAAAATTTACAATAGCAATCCGCGTCATGACTTATAATGTATGAGATCTAATGAATTTTTTTTTGAGTACAAGTATTAAACTATATATTTATGGTAGGCCTTCGCATTTGATAGGAAGACCAAGTGTGATGGGGAGAAGAACCCATACTCCATTTTGAAGGATGGGAAGACTTACAACCTTTCACCTCTCCTAGAAGAAGACAAGGCAAAGCATGAAAGGCCTAGTTTTTTGATGGTGGGTGAGAAGGTGTTCATGAAGACCTTGAAGGAAGGAGGAGCAAGATGATTCTTCTTGATTATGAAGCCAAAAAGTGAAGCATATTTTCCCACAAAGAAGAAGGAAGATGCACCAAAGGAAGTCCAAGAGTTGTTGGAAAGGTACAAGGACATAACGGTGAATGAATTACCTAGTTCCTTACCTCCCATTAGGGATATAAGCCACCATATTGATTTGATTCTAGGGGATACATTGCCCAATAAGGCTGCATACAAGATGACACCTGCTCAAAATGAGGAGATTGCAAGACAAGTGCAAGAGTTGATGGATAAACGACTAGTGAGGAAGAGTTTGAGCCCATGTGTTGTTCCTAATGTCCTAGCACCAAGGAAGGATGGGAATTGGAGACTTTGCACTGATTCAAGAGCCATTAATAGGATCACAATCAGATATAGGTTCCCGATGCCAAGAATGGAGGACCTCATGGATTGTCTATCAGGAGAATCTTACTTTTCCAAGATTGATCTAAAGAGCGGCTACCATGAGATAAGGATCAAAGAGGGGGATGAATGGAAGACAACTTTTAAGACTAATGAAGGGATCTATGAGTGGTTGGTGATTCCCTTTGGGTTATCAAATTCCCCTAGTACATTCATGTTCCTTATGAATGTGGTATTGAGACTTTTCATTGGAAAGTTTGTTTTAGTTTATTTATATGACATCCTTGTGTTTAGTAGGTCTAAATAAGAACATTTGAAGCACCTTGACATGGTACTAAGGAGGTTACAAGAGGAGATGTTGTTGATCAACATGGAAAAGTGTGAATTCATGAAGGAAGAACTAGTCTACCTTGGTTTTGTCATCTCCAAGGGATGTTTGAAGATGGATCCTTCAAAGGTGGATGCTATTCTTACTTGGCCAACACCAAAATCCATGGAGATGTGAGAAGCTTCCATGGACTTGCAAGCTTTTATAGAAAGTTCATCAAGAACTTTAGCCAAATTTTTGCACCAATCTTGGACACCATCAAAGGAGGTAACAAAGGTAAGTTTTCTTGGACCAATGAGGCTGATAAAGGGTTTGAATATCTGAAAATGAGAGTAGCACAACAGCCTATACTTGTGCTCCCTGATTTTGATAAAGTTTTTACCATTGAGTGTGATGCTAGCAATCAAGCTATAGGGGCTGTTTTGAGCCAAGAAGGAAGACCGGTTGCATTTTACAATGAGAGGCTGAATGAACCAAAGAGGAAGTATTCTTCCTATGATTTGGAATTGTATGCTATGGTCCAAGCCCTCAAAAAGTGGAGGCACTACTTATTACCTAAAGAATTTGTTGTTTATACTGATAATCATGCCTTGATTTTTTTAATGCACATGACAAACTTAGTCATAGGTACATGAAGTGGGTAGAGTCTTTGCAAGCCTATACTTTCACAATAAAGCATAAGAAGGGCCAAGAAAATAAGGTGGCATATGCTCTCAGTAGAAGGGCACTTGTAGTGCAAGAGATCCAACTCCAAAGCATGGGGGTCAAAGCATTGAAGGATATGTATCATGAAGATTTAGATTTCAAGGAGCTATACAATGTTTGTGAGTAGCATTTGAATTCTTTTCAGGGTGAATTCTTTGACTTTTTAGGGTGAAGATAGGACCTTGCAAGGTGGTCCACAAGTTTGGCCAAAATACTTATGAAATAGAGCTACCTCCTGGGGTGGCAGTCTCTCCTATCTTCAACATTTTTGACTTGTATCCTTTCAAATATTTTGTGAATGTAGGTGATGGAGCAGGTACAACAACAATGGAGGATGAAGATTGGGTGAAGGAACTACCCCCAGCCAACCTATGACTCTTGAATGCATCCTAGACACCAAGGAGACAAAGAAGACTAGAAGGAAGGTTTACAAGGAATACCTGGTCAATGGAAAGGTCTACCAAAAGAGGATGCAACATGGATGTTATTAAATGATATTAAACAACATGGAACTACTATAGAAGACCTGATCTCAAAGAGGACTTGAGATCTTTTTCTTGCTTCGGAGTATAGTGCAAGAGCACCCATGGGTCTAAAGCATCTAGAATAATTTGTCATGTTTTGTTTCTTGGTTTATGGATGGAATAAGGTCTTATGGACTATTTCAATGCTTTTTAGTAGGTCTTCTACGTTTTTGGTTGAGTTTTTGGTCTTGGTGACCAACTTCTTTGTACAACAAGGTCTCCATCCTCATTTGTAAGTCTAGTGCATCTTGGAAAAATAAGGAAAAAGGATGCCTTGCTATATCTAGACACATGAGGGGAGTCACCTTACTTTTTGACAAGGTTTTAAATTCCTTTGACACATTTTGGAAGGCTCTTTGAGGTTGAGTTGGTAGAAGTTGCTCACATTGCCTTAATTAGGCAATTAGAAGTGAAAGCATGAGATTAGTTGTTTTCCAACATCTCTCTTTTCAAAAGACAGTTGCAAGAAGTTTGAGGGAGTTTTTAAGACTTCAAATATTCCTCTCTTGGTCGAGGCAAGGTTGATGTTGATGTTTTGAAGAAGTTTCAATAAGAAGTTTGTTGGTTCTCTTGTGTTTTTGTGAAGAATTTGTTGATCTCATACTTGGTATGGACTATATGTTAACTTTCATACTCCAATCCCATAATGGTTGGATAGGTAATTGAATAAGCTTTCCTTTGGAATTGGAGTGGTGAGATTTCATTGATTATCAAGGGAGATATTCCAATTTCTCTATCGGGTGGTCTGAAAACCCTTAAAATCAGGGTTTTAGGTGAAAAATGTATATTTCTTCCACTCCCACATTGTAAAATTGCCAAATCTTGGTGGGATGGAAGATATAAGGCTGTACTATCATTTACTCAATGTTTTGGAGAATGGAAGGCTCATTGTTGGAAGTTGTACATGAATTTTGGCTTTACATCTCTATGTGGCAAGCATAATTGACAAGCAAAAAAAATGAGTTTTTTCTTGATTTTCAAGAACCTATTTAAGAGGCACTTAGGAATGGTGGAAATAGGTGTGGAGAACCTGTAGGAGTCTAAATTTGGGCTTTGGGGTGAAGGGGAGATCCTAGATAGTCAAGACCTAGGTGTAGGTATGTGAATTAGGCCTTTTGGAGCAGCAGTAGAAAGGGCCATTGTGAGTGATGTTTTGATAGTCAAGAGGAAGGGTTTTGGAACCTTGCAGGGGTCCATCTTAGGGGTTTGAATCCATAGGCTTGGTGTCTTAATAGTCTTCCTTGTGTTTTTTATTCTAACTGTCCTACCAAGCAAGGGTTGAAAGCCTTAAGAGAGAGTGGGGTCTAAGTCACCATAATGATGGGTATTTGTTGAAACCTAAATGCTAGATGGTTGTTAAACCTTGTTTTGACTTAATGAGACATGATCCAAATGTTTTCAAGCTTTGTGAGTTGTCTAAGTTGTGAAAAATATGTGTGTGGGGTTGATCTCTTAAAGAATAGTGGAGTTTAGGACTCATGAGAGTATTTGAGAGTAGCATTCAATGGAGTGACTTTGCCATTTGTGATTGTGAGTTTTCCTTCCCTACCACTCTGCATCATTTCTAAAGCTTATGTAGGCTATTTCCATGGTGTTTGTGGTGGTGGAAAGAGTATTTAAGGTTTGTAAGTACCTTATGCAATAAACTCTCTTTTGTAGGGCTTGATTTGTGCATAGAATAAGCTTAGTCAATAAACATGATGTGAGTAATGTATTGGAAGTCAGATGAAATGATTGAGGTGTAAATGGTTGATTGTAGTATCTTGGTCTTGAGGAACTAGTTGGTAAAAGTGAAAATTTGGTGAGTTGTTTAAGGAATTGAAATACTCAGAGCTCTTTATCAAGTTTTTGCTTTGAATTCATATAAATTGATGATGACAAAGGTGTGTTATTATCTGATGGATATAGATTGTGACATGAAAGATTGGTTTTTGGTTATTTTTCCTAGGTAAAGCAAATTGAGTGGAAGGGTGCCTTGGTGAATGATGAAAGATTGGATTGTTTAGTGACTCTAATTAGGTTTCTTGTGCATGGATCAGTCATTTTTGTTGATAAATAAGATGTTTGAAGCTTGAGGATGATAAGAAGTATTGAAATGAGTTGGCTTGTTGTTTCCTTCTGGTTTGTAAATGAAACAATGTGATTTTTGATGAAAAGAGATAAATTTTAGTTGCTTATTCAATTTGACCTTCCCCTAATTCAATTGGGTCAGATGTTGGTGCAGGAGCACCTAGGTCATCAAATACTTTTCAATTTTGCAAAAGGGATGAATGTTCAAATATGCATTCAGTCAATCACAAAAGGTCATGGAAAAATGATGTAAAGCATGTTCAAGTTCATATGAGGTCTTATTTGAATGTATTTAAGGTTATGGGTAAATTCTAGGTGGTCAAAGTGGGAAAATGCAAACAATGCAATAATGTAATATTGTTAAAAGTTGTTAAATTGAAAAAAACAAGGAAATCAGGCATATGAAGGGTTAAAAGGGGTAGTTTCAACTGATGGAAAGACATATGGAAAAGGAAATATATTTAAAAGGCATGTAAAGGCAAGAAAAAGTAGAAGTTTGTGTTCTTGTAATTAGATTTTGAAATAAAAATTCCCTATCTCTGAGTTTGCAGCATTACTCTGGATTGTTTTGTTTTCTTGTGTTGGTAATTTAGGAACACCCAAAGTTAAATCATAGTGTGAATACATGTAAAGAGGAGTTAGTTTCCAATTTCAAGAGTTGGACTTGGTTATTTTTAGGAAACAAAAGAATAACAGGTAGTTTTTAGTGCCCGATAGAGTCCTTTTAGAAGCAAGTTTGAGAGTCCACTAGGGTTTTTCTTCACTACTCCACCAATGTAGGTCAAGTAAATTGGTGGAGTAGGTTAATTTTAGGATTTTTTGTATGTTTTTATGATTGTAAGTGCAGGGAAAAGCAAGAATACCATGGCGGAGTTGCCACTACACTAGAAAATAGAGGATTTTCCTACAAAAAGTGATGCTACAGTCATGGTTCATGAATAAATAAAGCATGAAAAGGATTGGAAATGATGTAGAAGGTCTTGGAAGACATAAAAAATCATGGTCCATGTGGTGGCGAGAGAAATTGAGGTTTGAAAGAGTATTTTTCACAAAACCCTCCTTGATTTGTGCTTTTACACCCTATAAATGAGGGTTTATTGGATTAGAACATTTTCATGGTTTTCAATCCCTATAAATGGTGAAATATTGAGTTATAAGACATGCTTGAAGACTATTTTGAGGTTTTGAGTTATTTGGAATGGTTTTGAAGGGGTCTCCTTTGTAAAACAGGCCTAATCTACTAACCTTTCTTTAGAGGATAGTTTGAAATCTGATGTTTTTCTTTATGTCAAACGTCTAAGAACTTTGATATGTTGTGATGTACTGGAAAGTGTTTCTAAATGTGCATTGATTTTTTTAATAAGCTTTGAGATAGGAATGTAACTACCCAATTCAATGGTTGACAGACCTACTAGAGGAATATGATATTGTCTGATCAAAACAAAGATGTTTGTTTAAACAGTGGAAAGGATGATATTGAGTGCTTGGTTACTATCAAACTAATGATATGATTGATGTTACTAAATTTGGTCAAGGTGTATAAGACAAGTTTGGTGACTTTGATGGTTGGATGGGTGAGTATTATGAAGCCTTTTGAGAAAATTGGTTATTAACCACAAGATGATAATCAA
>VDFB02159459.1:0-21216 GCA_007258455.2 Sequoia sempervirens | reverse complement strand
TGAAAGCATTTAAGTGATTAGAAATAGACCCTCCTTCCTGCATTCTCAAAGAGTACAGCTTCTTCCTCAAGAACAACTTGTTGGCCAAGGACTTGCCTTGGTAAATAGATGCTAATCTTTTCCACAAGGAAGATGCAGTCTTTTCTTCATGCACGTTCAGAAGAACAAAGTCTACCAAACAGAGCCTTATCATCCCTTTAGACTTTCTATCTGCCAGGTCCCAATCCTCTTGCTTCATGCCTTGAGGCATTGTTCTAGACAAAACAGTCCAAAGATCTCAATCAACTAACATATCTTCCATTTTGAGTTTCCACAACTCAAAATTGCTTACATTGAATTTCTCTATTTCCATCCTTCTGGATGTGCTCGCCATCACAATCTGTAATTAAATTATCAGATCTCTACAAAACTCCCACTGGAAAAGGATTGACACAAAAAACCCAACCCACTCACAAGGACAACACAATTGGCCAGGCTCTTATACCACTTGTAAGGAAAGAAAAGGTGCAGAAACAACTTTCCTAATGTCACATCCACAGGGAAGTAAGCAAACAATACTTTTAATTTTTTCCTAATTACAATTCAATTAAGATACACATGAAAGATTTGCAGAAACAGAGAAAATACTCAAAGACAATGAACAACAGATTTACGTGGGAAACCCTTTCGGGAAAAAACCCACCACACCAAGCTAAATCTCTTTGTATTACAGTAACACCAAAATTACATACAATCAGAAATACAACTCTCTGGTATTTTACTGTAGCTTCATTCACTGTTCATCAGTTACAAAAAATGCTCTCTCAACAAAATGACTCAACTCATCCGCATTCTCAAATCAAAATCGATCTACTTTTATTCTATTCACATTCTGATTTTGTCTTCTGTGCATCCTTATTCGCCATTGCCAATCATAGACAGTTTCCATCGAGCAGATGATTTTTCCTTGCATGCAGTTTTTCCAGCGTTGCAATAGTTACAAAAAATCCAACCGTCATCCGTTTGAAAATTGCTTCCTCTAATTGGTCCAACATGATGCTACATAGGATGGTCACATGGTCAAATGGTGTTCAAACTTTGTTGGCATATCGGTGAGACACTAACAGTGTCTCCCCGATGCCACAAAGTATTCGCTATCGATATCAGTTCCCCAACAGTCGACAAGAGAATTCTCATTCGACAAGACTCATACCGAAAACCATAAGTCATATCAAACTCAGAGAGACCATTGGCAAGACATACCGATCTCGCCAAGACCTCATATCAAAGTCTTTGAGTTATGCCGTCATGTGTTTTCCTTTCGGCATGACAATCGCTTTTCGGTGAGACTCATATTGAAGTCACAAGTCACAACGATGAGTTATACTATCGGCAAGACATACTGATCTCGCCAAGACTTTCCATCGACCACTTCTTGCTACACCGAAGCCTTACTATATCGGCAAGACATACCGATCTTTGCCAAGACCTTACACCGAGGTCTTAAGTCACCCTGAGCGCTGCATTCACCAGTCGGCAAGACTTATGTCTTTTGCCAAGACCACATACTGAACGCCCATGTCTTGCCGAGTCGGCAAGACACTTGACTTCTCCAAGACGTTTCACTGGGCGCCGAGAGCTACACAGACGACAATCGGTGTGACTTATCTAAGTCACCAAGACTTCATGACGAAGTCTTTTGTTACCGCGAAGACACCATGAGAATACTCCTATTGGCATGACCTAGCTTCATCGTTGAGACATCTCCCCGTGACCTTTATGTTACCCTGATAGCTTTAAGCTATTGGTGAGACATTCACCATTCGCTGGGACATCTCACCGAAGCCCTAGAGATAGCTTAATAAGATCAACTATTGCCCAGAGTTCTACCGATTGCCAAAAGGTCATGCCAAACACAGAATGTCACAGTGATAGACTTGTCGAAAAGACTTCAACCCTATCACAGCGATAGGAACATTTTAAGAGCTTTAGAATAGTTAGTCGCCCATACATGAACAATGTCACAGTGACTTTTCCCTTCAGGAGTTCCATGTCAGTAAGGATTGAGGCACATATTCCAAAAATTCTACTTTTCAAAAACTCAATGTTAGTATCTCTAGAAGTAGTAACACCAAGGGCCTTATCAGCATCATCTCGAGTATCCAACCCAACCGCCTCAAGAGCCTCCTCCCCATCCGCTTCTTCCTCATCCTTGTTTTCCTCCTGTTCCTCCAATTCATATTCTTCCATCTCATTTTCAAAGTCCTCACATTCCATTCCCTCACTGTCCTCTTCCATTTGAGGTTCAAATTCTTCAATAGTAAGTGGCTCCTCTTCCTCTTCCACAATAACTTTCTTTTTGCATTTAACTTTTTTTGTCAGAGGAGGCCACCTTAGCCAGTCTTGCCAATCTTCGACCTCCTCTAAAATTACCCCCTTCCCTTCTTCCATCTCCTCCTTTTGAAGATATTCAAAGTCTTCAAAATGGTGATAACATTACCCAACTTCAAATTTTGTTGGTTTTTGTTTAGTTTTTTAGCTTTAGGGGGTTCCAGTAAAAGAATGGAATGCTTTATTTTCTTTGGAGTGGCTTTAAGCAGTTCTAGCTCAAGGGAGTTGTCATCAAGGAAAATCTTGGAATTAGAGGCAAAAATTTTGGAATGAGGGTTAGGGTTTAAAGCAACATTCGAGGGGGTGCCCTCTGAACATTCAATCCTAGGAGCGAAGAGCTTAGGTTTAGACACAGGGATAGGCTTCTCGTTAGCCATATGAATAACATCAACCTCATCATGATTTTTGGGAGGGTCATCCTACCTAATAATCAAGGGGTTACCATGAGGATTATTAGCAAGGACAAACTTATACAAAGCCAATATAGGCCCCTAGTGTAGAGGGGGAGAGGCACCATTCTCTACATTCTATTTCAAGGAAGAAAGCAGATAAAAGGGTAGATTTATCCTATCATTATGCCTAATATGGTTCAAAATGAGAAAATGATAGGGATGAATAGTCATATTCCTTCCTTCTAAGGTAAAATAACACATTACAAATATACTAACCATGGTGAACGATGAATGAAGATCAAGATGAGTATAACCATTTTGAAACCTAGTCAACACCTCCCCTTTGTGCAAGAATTTGTCCACAAAACCTTGATATTCACCACCGCTTTTTTCACCACTTTTTTTCCTTCATTAGCCAAGCTGGCTCCGGCTATTAACTAATCCATCACTTCATACTTCACCACTCCTATAGTCACATGAAATTTCTTTCAAGAGTTAGTAAAATTTGAGGTCAACCTCTCATTATACCCTCACATTACTTCAAAGAAAGAATCCATGCCAACAACTATGAACATTCTCTAGAGATCAACATTTTGTTAAGGGAATCACAATTGGGGGGTTTTGTTTGCTTCCCTGGACCTCCCATTTTAGACTTGTGAATATTTTGTAGACCCTTCTTCAAGTTAGGTGGTTATTTGTCATCAGACTGGTCTCACATGTTTTTCAGAACCAGATACGGTACCAGAGTTACCATTAAATCAGAACCATTAGCTAAAGACCATATTGAACCTTATGTTCCGAACCCCATAAACGCAAACCTAGCTTTCCATGATCAGGAGGATCAATCCGTGACTCTCGACCCCACTGTACCTATAGAAGGCATACCAGACATAAATCTAGATGAGTGGGCAGCCGAGAATCACGAGGTTGATCCGTTCAATCTCATAGACGAAGTAGGTTTGGGCGTTTATATGATTCGAGAACCTGATGCAGTTATTCCAAATCTGGTCAAGGAAGAAAAACAGCAAGTACAACAGTTTGAACACTTTGGAAGCTTTATTTTGACGGTTCTAGGAGTAAAATTGGTGCTGGTGGAGGAGCTGTTCTGATTTCACCTGAAGGAGACAGGTATTATTCAGCGTTTAGATTTGCTTTCAGCTGTTCTAACAATGTTGTTGAATATGAAGCATTAATACATGGCTTAGAATGGGCCAGAAAAAGAAAGATTAAGTGCTTGCAGGTATTTGGCGATTCAGAATTAATAGCAAATCAAGTCAGAAATCTGAATTTAACAAAGAATGATTTGCTGAAATTGTACAAACATCGTGTTTGGGACCTAATTGAGGAGTTTGATGCATTTAATCTGCAATCAGTGCCCAGACTTCAGAATAAGCAAGCTGATAAACTTGCTGCTCTAGGGTCACAGTTCGACATTCCAGCTGAAATTCACAATGTGGAGGTACAACCGTACGTGAAGGTAGTTGTTAGACCTTTAGTACCTGATAATAACATAAGTTGGCATATTTTTGATAGTGATGAACAAATATGCCATTTTCTGATGGAGGAGGCAGAGTTTTCTGCTGGAAACTAGTGCAAGTTTGATCAACAATATGGTGATCAAATCATGTAGTTAAAATCCAATAAACTGCCGAAAGGTTTGGTGACTCTTGAGTCAATTTTCAACACTGATGACCAGGTTAGGAAAGACAAATCTGGTATCACAGTGAAGCAAGAACATTATGAACAGATAGAAATATTCAAAGACAAGCTCCTTAAGCTTGGGAAGATCTGCACAAAGGAGGAGCAGCAAGCATTTATCTTACTTTGTCAAGAATTCAGCGACATATTCGCTTGGCAATATGGAGATTTGAAGGGTTTCAATCCCGAATTAGCTCAACATACGATTGAACTCGAACCAAATGCAAAACCGGTAAGACAAAAGCAGAGGCCTCTGAACCCGAAGTTAGAACAACTGATGAAAACATAATTAAACAAGTTGATCGAAGGTAGCATAATATTTCCAATCAAGCACACTTCTTGGGTGTCTAATTTGGTGCCTGTCAGGAAGAAGAGTGGAGAAATAAGGTTGTGTGTTGATTTTCGTGATCTAAACAGAGCTTCACTCAAAGATCACTACCCGCTGCCTTCAATGGAACAAATATTGCAAGTTGTTTTAGGATCAAAAAGGTTTTCATTGCTGGATGGGTATTCAGGTTACAATCAGATTTTGGTTAAGGAAGAAGATCAGTATAAAACAGCTTTTACCACCAAGTGGGGTACGATGGCTTACAGAAAGATGCCATTTGGACTGTCAAACGCCGGAGCCACCTTTCAGAGAGCGATGGACATGGCTCTCCAAGGTTTGATTAACAAATTTGTTCTTGTTTACCTAGATGACATTACTGTTTTTTCACGTAATGCTGATGATCATTCCAGTCATCTTAGACAGATTTTTGAAAGGTGCAGAGAATATGGAATCTCCTTGAATCCGAAGAAGAGTATTTTTTCTGTACATGAAGGTAAGCTTCTGGGTTATATCGTTTCAAAAGATGGCATTTCTATTGACCCAAAATGCATTGTAGCCATTCTGGCCTTACCGCTGCCCGCTCACAAAAAGGGTTTGCAAAGCTTCTTGGGCATAATTAACTTTGTAAGGAGGTTCATTCCTAATGTTGCGGCGTTGTTACAGCCATTGACAGCCATGCTGAAGAAAAATATTCAATTCAGCTGGTCAAAAGAGGGAAAGAGCAGTTTTGAACAGATTAAGGAGGCACTTGCAGCAACCCCTACTCTTATAAATCCTGATTTTGAAAAGGATTTCATCCTGTATGCATTCGGAGGAGTAGATACCATCTCCGCAATGCTCTGTCAACAAAATAATGAAGGTATGGAACAACCCATAGCTTTTTTCAGTCAAGTCTTGCATGACTATGAAACAAGATATTCATTCGTTGAGAGGCATGTACTTGCTGTAGTAAGGAGTCTGAAGAAATTCAGAAATATGTTGTCTAATAATAAGATAAATATGTTGGTAGCTCACCCAACAGTCAAAGAGTTTCTGCTGAATAAAGATATTAATGACAAGCGAGCAGGTTGGATAACCAAAGTCATGGAGTATGACATCAGCATAAAAGTTACCAAGCTTGTTCGAGGTAAAGGACTGTGCGAACAGCTTGTAGAAAATGAGGAAACCAGCAGTAAAGAGATTGCTGCAGTTCTAAAAAATGAAGATGAACCTGCTGTTTCAGCTGTTTCAGCTAATTGGATTCATCAAATGGTCCATTATTTGTATACTGGAGATTGCCGAGAAGGTATGGATAAATCTAAACGAAGGTATTATAGATTGCAGGAAATTCCTTATGCTTGTAATAAATGATGTTTTGTATAAAAAGGACTTCAATGGAGTATTCCTTAGATGTATTTACCCAGATCAGATTGAAAGAATTCTGGAAGAATTCCATGATGGACCTGCTGGAGGTCACTTTGCACCTCGTACTACAGCTTTGAAGATTATGAGAGCAGGCTATTATTGGCCAGATCTTTTCAAAGATGCACATACTTATGTCAGAAAATGTGCTAAATGTTCACTTTTTGCAGGAAAATAGAAGTTAGCAGCCCTGCCCTTGAATCCAATTCAGGTTGAGCAGCCATTTGGGAAGTGGGGACTTGACTTTATCGGTCCTATTAACCCACCGTCAAGTGCAGGTCACAAGTGGATCTTGACAGCAACAGATTACTTCACAAAATGGACGGAAGCAGTTGCTCTAAAAGATTCAAATGAAACTTCAGTCCTAAATTTTTATCAAGACATTGTTTCCAGGTTTGGTACTCCCAAGTCCATTATTTCAAATAATGCTTTAGCTTTTGTTGGCTTAAGAGTTTTAGATTGGTCAGTAAAGAATAATGTTTATCTGAACACTTCGTCCAATTATTACCCTCAAGGTAATGGACAAGCTGAATCAACAAATAAGAATCTGATTAAGATCATTAAGAAGACAATTGAAGATAATCAGAGGTCATTGCATGACAAGCTTAAATTAGCCCTTTGGGCTGATAGAGTTACACCAAAATAGTCAACAAGTTTTTCACCGTATGTTTTGGTTTATGCTAAGGAGGCCAAGCTGCCTATATCAATAGAATTCCCAACTCTAAGCTACATAAAGGAACTAGAGTTACTTGAAGAAGAGCCAATGCAAGTTAGGCTTGCTGAGTTAACAGAGTTGGACGAGATCAGGAAGGAAGCTTTCAGAAGGCTTCAAATTCATCACTCTCAGATGAAAAAGACATTCGACAGAAAATCAGTTGCACGAATCTTCAATGAAGGTGACTTAGTTTTCAAATGGGATGAGTTGAAGAGCAGGCCTGGCAAACATTCTAAGTTTGACGCCATGTGGGATGGCCCTTACATTATAACAGCAAAGAAGGAACACAATGCTTTCCAACTCTCAAAACTGGATGGTGAGGTATTACCAATCCCTGTCAATGGGATTCATTTGAAGCAGTGTTATTAAGCTTTAGGCTTATTGTTGTACATAGTAGAATAATTTTCAAGTTTTAGTATGCTTTCAATAAGTGCCTGTTGGCACATTTTATTTTAGTTTTGTCTGATTTTTCAATAAGTGCAGTTGCTGCACTTGTTTTTCAAATTCTGTCATAAACAGAATTTCAGTAGTTTCTTTCAGTTTTTTGTTTGTGCTGAGTTACAATTTTAAGAAATTCAAAGAGCAGAGAAGGACTCCATGCCCAATGAATATACTTGGCAACTGGTCTTTTGTGTTTAGCAGGCAAACACTCCGCAGAGGTCGCCAATTTGTTACCTATTTTTTTCACTTTACGCTCAATAGGTAGAGCTGAGTGAAGTTCAGCTATTATAGGTACAGGAAATTTTCAAATTTTGCTGATAAAGTGTTCATTGATCATCATTGAGATCATCTTACAAATGTGACATAAGCTTATTGTGCAAATGTTTAAAACAGAAAATTAAGAGAAATTTGCATAATGATATTTTTATTCATTTTGTGAAATGTTGAATCTCGCACAAGCTGCGAGAGTAACTGAGTTTGTTTCTAACAATCAAGAGATGAATACTAAATCTAAATGGACAGACTACACTGCTGAAAATAACATAAACGTAAAAAAGAGAAGCAATTCATCATTGCCTGTAATGATGAATCACTTCGTTGGTGCTTCTAGCCGTCGTGCCTCCAAGCAGCTGCAGCCTCGCTTCATCGCTCCGTGTACCTGCAAAATCGTTAAGGAAATGGTATTAGAGTTATACTCTAAGCAATGGTGAATTACTTTCTGCCTTACGTCTATGCTACAGACAGAAATGTAATTTGCATTAAACCAAGCATTCATCAGATAATTGAAAAAGATCAAGCGGAAAGACATAATTCAATGGAAGCTTTCAGCTTCTTATATTTTGCTGACATGTTTGTTTCAATGTGCAGGAACAGGTTTATCATATTCAAGTTCATTTCATCAGATATGTGGAGTAAAACGGGCTCCCACAAGGGTTGAGCCCGGCATATCAGGTTTTCAATTATAGAGCAAGAAAGGATTACTGTACTATAATATCAAATGATAAAAACAGTCTAAATCAGCATGACGGAACTGATTGAGCAATTATCTTTTGCTCACAAATCAAAGGAACAGTAAAGTAGCATGGCAGATAAACAGAGCATTCAGCATTTTGTTTTGTTTCTTACACCATCAAGTGCATGCACAGTCTACAGAAGACTCAAGATAACAGTTTAACTTCAACATTATGAGAAGAATTTCCATGTTTAGCAAAGAACAATGAGTGAAAGAAGATAGTAAGCTGATTCATACATTGAGCTGGGTAAATGAAAGTATTAGATTCATAAGTAAAAGGAGTGCTATCCTAGAAAATGCATGATACCTTGAAACTTTTGTTTGAATCAAAGATGAGAGAACAACAGAAAAGTACAACACTTATTAATTTGCTGAGTGTGATGGTGAAAACACATTCGATGGTACACACAGTAAGAGCAAAGCATCATAATTTATCACAGTGCGTAGTACAGATTGCTAGAAAATATGTGATAATGATTACAAATACAGTAACTTTGAAGGACAGTGAGAAGTTTGAACTGGTAGAGCAGCAACGAACAGCAAAAAAGAGAAAGGCATTTTCTCTTTTAATCAAATTCCTAAAGTGAGAAATCATTAACAATAAAAGAATGGCTCAGTATCAAGACAGTCTTGCGCATTTTCAGTATTCTTATCAGTTACGAAATGTTAAGAATCTGTCTCTTTTAAACAATGTTGTATTTGATTTTTCTGATGAAACAAGTTCTACAGGCTTCTAGTGTGTAAGGAAGTATGTTTTACAAGGAAAGAAGAAGTTAAATCTTCTTCATCTATAGTCAGTATCAAGGAAACAATGTACAAAAATTCTTTATTGTTGTCTTGAAGCTCATCAAAAGGAATTGTTCAGGCGTGCCTTGCCATACAAACATAACTACAGCCATGAAGGTTTTGCTCTTAAAAAGAAACAGGAAATATGATGAGACAAAAATACCCAAATCTAATATCATTCATGGCGGCCTGGAGGAGTTTTTTTCGCATATACCCAGATGAGATTTCGAACTGGGAAATACATTTTCTTTGCTATCATGAATATTTGAAGCTTCAAATACAGAAAAATACAGAAATCAAACGTTATTTACAGTACCCAGAAGTCTTAAAGTTGCTGTCTCAGAAATATGGAAAAAATCAAAAGGAAATCTTCATGTACCAGCTTAAGAGTGAAGATTTTTGCAGTTTCAAAAGAACAAGACACAGATTCAAATTTTTTAAAGCAAAGATTGTTCTTTATCTGTCAAAATACTTCAAAAAATGTTCAATGGTGCTTCAAGAAGTAGAGAAAGCTCTTAGAAATGCATAGGAAAAGCAACAAAAATCGGACTATTATCTCAAAATACCTTCAGAAATCTTCTTATTTTCGAATTTGAAGAGTGTTTGAACAAAGTTCGTAGCTTCAGATCTTCATGGCGGCCAAGTTAGATGCAGATTCTTGACAAAATTCGAAGCAAAAGCTCAGATAAATGGCAGAATATCATCTAGGAACAGAAAATCGTGCTTAATGCTTCCACGTTTTTTATAAAAAATGTCTTATGTTCTTAGTTCGCCCATGAAACAAGCAGATTTTTCCAAAGTTTGCAGGAAAACCACAGAGAAGTCTTCAAGCATCATCTAGGAACATAAAATCGCGCCTAAATACTTCCACGTTTTTCATAAAAAATGTCTCATGTTCCAGATTCGGCCCCAAAAGTCAGATTTGAATTTCTTCATAGCAGGAAATACTAGAAGCAAAGCAATTCGCGGCTAGGGTTTGAGCAGTGGCGGCGGTTGTTTTCCTCAAACTTCTCTAAGTCTAATGCAGAGAAATGATAACGAGTTTAGGTTTTGTTAGCTCTTTTTGCTCATTTGCCCTAAAGTCAACATTGAAAGTTAATTATTGCCTTTGAAGAATAATTTTGAATTATTATGTGAGGACAACTTTGTCAAATATTCCCAAAAAATGGGCTAATGGTATGGTCAAATATGATTGAGTGAGTGTGGTCGGCCACTTCTATCAATTAAATGTGGAAATATTTAGAAAATATGCCAAGTATGTATGTATGATTTTGGGTTTTCCAGTTAAGTTTTGTTTATTACTTTAATATCTGTTATGTGCATTGATCAATAATAGCTAAATTTATTAAATGATTAAATTATAGATCATTTAATTAATTTAGTCACAAATGCAAATAAAAGATATTATAATAAGCAAAGTTAACTGAAGTGAGAGATATTTTTATCATGCACATGATAATAGAGTTGGAGTTTCAGTTCCCATGGGCGAAATTGGTAAAAACGAGGCAGTTTTGCATGCTTTAAGCCACTTTTTCAGGGAGTTGCAGTTCAGTTGGAATAGTGCATGTATCAGTTATGACTTGGCAGTGAGTTTGAGCTTGATTGGACTTATTTTTGCATGGTTTTGGGCCTCCTTTTCAGAGATATTTTCTTCTGCTCGGATTTGGCTTTGGAATCATCACCCTTTCTTGGTGTTGGACTTTCAGTTATTTTTGCATGCCTTTTGGAAAGGTTTTTGTATATATTGAAAAACTTAACTGTTTTTCATTTCTAGTTCTTGTTTTCTGCCTTTGCCTTCAGCAAAGAAGACTATCTTGTAACTCAACATTTATTTACAGATTAATACAGCAGTGTTTTTTACAGGTTCAGATCGTGTTATTGCAGAGAATTCCTTCAAGTTTCAGTATTTTAGAATTTGCCTTCAAGTTTCAAGCATCTTTGTCATGTGGGATTGATCGAAGTAATTATTGTGTTGCAGTTTTTGAAACCTTTAAATATTTCTGTCTCCTTAGTGAATTTGTATGCATCCAGGTTTAAATCCACTGGTTAAACATTGTGTTGATCGATAATCAAATAGTCTAGTTGTGGAAATCATATTTCCCTTCCGTGATTGTTTCTTTAATAGCCTTTGTTTAAAATATTCAAGTGTTTAAACTTCCAGATCTAGTTGTGCGAATGAAAATAGTGAGTAATTGTTCTGTGAGTTAAGTCTGCAAGTTGGATTCTTCGGTGCATCACCATAAATTAAAAGTTTCATAGTTTAGAATTCAGACTTAGTCTTTCTACCTCTTTCCCAGCCAAGTCAATTAGATTTTAGGGGATTTTTATCAGGGAACCAGCCCTCTCTGGAGATTGATTCTCAGTTTTAGGCAACCCACAGGCCTGAGAATCATTCCATGTTTCAACAGATTGCTGAATTTAACTATTCAAGCGTTCGGGTGCAATATGAATTGACAACAGACCTTCTTTGTAGACAATGATGTACTCTGTAGCATGTGAAAATTTTCATAAGAAGTTTATAATTATTCATGATATCCATTAATTCCCAAGGGACAACACAATCAAATTTCAAAATATCAATAATGAGCTTAGAGTCTCATTCCAAGATAACCTTTTGAAAGCTTAATTATTTCAAAATTTTGATACCTCCCCAAATAGCCAAGGCCTTAGCCTTATTGTTAGAGTAGATCCCAAGATTTTTCCAATAGCCTACAATGCAGTCCCCTTGGTGGTTTCTAATAAGACCTCCAGCCCCTTCCAAATCAGGGTTTCCTTTAGAGAAACCATCAAAGTTACACTTAACCCAGTTCATCTCAGGAGGAGACCAAACAATATTCTTCCTAGTGATGTAATTGGACCAATTGAAATATGTGAGATCCTTTTTGAGGTCCTAAATTTGCTTAATTATGACCTCCTTATAGGAGAGCATAAACTTTGAGAGAGTGTACCCCCAGTTTCCACATTTTCTTGGATTTGATTCTCAATGACCATACATAAGTCTCTATTGTTTCTTATTGTTTACCAAAAGATCCTATTGTTTCTCTCCTTCCAAATCACCTTGGTTATGAAGGGAGGGACTTGACTCCAAATATCCTTTATAACTTTTTGAGGGTAAGGGAAAAAGGACTAGTTGTCAATAAACATTTTCATTAATGAAGCAAAGACCCATTCAGTAAACAATAAGGGGAGAAAGAAGGACCAAATTTTTCTAGAATATTAGTGGAAGAATAGATGCGTAATTGTATCCTCCTCTTTGCAAAGGAAGCATCCATTAACAAATTGGAACCCTCTTCTTATCAAATTATTAGTAGTGAGAATTTTTCCATGAGTAGCTTCCCACTAGAAGCAGTTAACTTTAGGGATCAAATTTTTTAACTAGACATTGTTCCATTGGAAGCTAATGTTGGCTAATAAAGGTTTTTCTAACTCCACATAGTATGTCTTAATAGAGAAACAACCAAAAGGACACTTGGTCCACAACCATTCATCCTTCCTATCTTTAGAGAATTAGGCAACCTCCCCAATTCTTTGGCGAATTCTTTGCACTACAACATCCCAATTTTGTTGTCTATCTCCCCTTGCGTTAACTTCAAGAAGAAAATTGTTGAAGTTAATCTAATGGGGCTCAGGCTCATCCCAATAAATATAACCAACAACCTATTTTTCATAAATCCTAATCAACCTTTGTTTTAAAGGGTGGAGGTGATCAATGGAAGTAAGTGGGGTCCCATTATTCCATCCATCTTTCCAAAAATCCGTATCATTACCATTGCCAATACATTTCCTAACTCCCATTTTCAGTACACTTCTAATTTTGAGGAGATGGTTCCAAAAAATTGAGCCATAAGGCAACCCTGAGGAACCAAGGAAGCAACCCTGATCTCTATTTCTTATATATGTAGCTTTAAGATTCATAACCCAATCTTTGGCTCCTTCAAGTAGACACCACCCCATTTTGGCATCAAGAGCTTTATTAAAAAGTTAATTATTCTTATACCCATGCCTCCAACACTTTCAGGAGCACAAAATTTTTCCCACCCCACCAGTGTCATTCTATTTCTCTCCTCTATTCCTAACCACAAGAATTTTTTTGGATTTGTTTAATCTTATTAGCAATAAAGGCGGGAATATTGAACAGGGATAAGTAGTAGACCATAATGTTTTGAAGCAAGGATTTTAGCAATTGGAGCTTCTCCGCTCAACTTAAGAGTTTTCCCTTCTAGCTGACCAACTTCTTTTGAATTCTCTCAACAACATGGTTCCAATAATTACTATAAGGTTTTTTAGAAATAAGAGGTATGCCTAAGTAAGCAACTTCTTGGCAACCCAATATACAAACAACTCTATCTTTCACTATTTGGTTAGAGTTGAAAAAGTATAACTTGCTTTTGTTGTAGTTAATATGCTAACCTAAAGCTCTAGCATAGCCATTCAAAATTGATTTCCAGTGACCTAATTCTCCAACAAAGGCTTCACCAAAAAGGATAGTATCATCAATGAACTATTGGTGAGAGGAAGGAGGGAGAGTTGAAGCAGCCTTAAAACCTTTTAGCACCTTAGTATCCGAGAGTTTTTGGATGTTTCTTCCCAAGACATTGGCCAAAATAATGAAGAGATAAGAGGAGAGAGGATCCCCTTGCCTAAGATCATGACCACAAGAAAATAATCCATGAGGAACCCCATTCACCAAGACAAAACACTTCAAAGTGGTAACACGAGTAGTGATTAGTTTAAGAAACTTGTCATTGAACACATATTGTTTGAAGACAACTAGCAAGAAAGGCCAGGACACTCTGTCATAGGATTTAGAGATGTCAAGTTTCAAATCCATCCCAACATTTTTACTAAGGTCCATACAATGGAGAATCTCATGTATAGATATAGCAACATCCAAAATGTTTCTTCCTTAAAAAAAACCTTTTTGATTTCCAACTATCATTTTGTTCAGAACAACTTTCAATCTGAACACAATGATCTTAGAAAAAAATTATACATAGTATTACATATGCTGATAGGTATGAAGTCATGCAAGGAGGATCCATCATCCTTTTTAGGAATAAGAGCTATAAAAGTAGCATTAAGTTGGCTTAGAAGCCTACCTAACCTGAAGAAGTCTCTAGTAGCATTTATGAGGTCTATATTCACAATATCCCATAAGAGTTGGAAAAAATCCAGAGGAAACCCATCAGGCCCAAGGGACTTATAGCACCAAAGGAGAAAACAACAAAATTCACTTCTTGAAGGGAAACAAATTTTGTCATCTCGTGAAGATCATAATCAGTAATCACCTTAGGAATAACTTGGAGAATATCATCTAATTCTTGTTGAGTAACTTTAGGTTCCTTTTGGAAAGTTGAGAAGAAAGCCACAACTTCAACAACAATTTCTTTTTCATTGTTCATCGTACCATTGTCTTCTTTCATAAGTTTTCTGATCCTATTTCTACTTCTATGTTTCATAGTATATTGATGGAAGAATTTGGTATTCTGATGCCCTTTAGAAAGCCATTGAATGCAATAATTTTGTTTCCAAAAAAGTCTCCTCTTGTTTGTTCACCTTGAACCATTGAGCCCTTAGGTCACATTCCTTATTGCAAGTAGCTTCATCCACCACTCTTGACTCCATCATATTCCACACCTCCTTAATGTTGTCCCCAATAGCTTTTTTTGTGTCAAAGATGTTACCAAAGGAGATCTTATTTCAACCCTTCACTCTCTCTTTAATCCTTTTCAGTTTATTAACAAGATGAAACATAGGGGTGCCAACATAAGGTTCATTCCACCACTTATCAATTAAGGATCCAAAATTTAGGTGGAGAGTCCACATAATTTCAAATCTAAAGGGGAATGGGCCTTTAGCAACATCTACATTTCTCTTAAGCATAATAGCATTGTGATCAGACCCAATTCTAGGAAAAGTAGTTAAGATGAGGTGTTGGGAAATATTCCAGTTATCAGACTAGGAACCAATCAAGTTTGACTTGAATTAGTTGATTACCCAAACTCCTAGTAGACCAAGTATATAGAGTACCAAGCAGGAGAATATTAAAGAGCCAAAAAAAAAAAAGGAAACCCAATAATTCCAACATACTATCAAAAAAATCATCCAGGCCCCCCAACTTTTATGAAGGAAGAAATGAAAAGTTGAAGTCTCCTCCAAGCATCTAATAATCCTCCATTCTGCACTTTACGTTACCAACCAAGAAATCCAAAAGCAACAATCTATCCAGATGGGAATTAGGGCCATAGATATTCATCAAATTCTATTTTTCAAGAGTAATAAGGTCTTCAAAGGACACCATAAGATAGCTTTTTCCAAAAAATCCCATAGTACCTTTGAGTTTAGAAGGATTCCTTAGACATAGTTAGTAGTAGGCGAGAAATTCTTAACAACTTTATCAAAGATTTCCTTCTTCATTTTAGTTTCTTTAAGCAAAAGAACATCAATTTTATTATCCACTAGGAAAGTTTTAACCAAGTGTTATTTGTAGGGACTGTTGAGGCCCCAAGTATATTCCAGGAGATTATCTTCATCAACACAAAAAAATAGAATAACATAATCATCTTGGTGTTATTAGGGTAGGGGGAGCAACATCCCTTACTTCTTAGACTTTGGCCTTGTAATTGAGTCCAAGGTCTTTTTTCTTCCTAAAGCCACATCATGAACAATATCTTTATTTCTGGTTTCCTTCTAAGAAGGTCTACCAACCTTATTTCCTCCTCCCACATCCGTTTTCTTCTTCTTTTTTGACTTACTTTTGGCCTGAACCTAGTCCTCATCAGCTACTTCTTCTGAAGGGGAGGGTGAGAAACCCAATAGGGCCATAGAATCCTTCAAGTTATTTCCTTCTTTTTGACAAAGAAGAGCTAAACTATATCCAAATTGTTTCCATGGAGAAAAGGCAAGGGAAAAGGAGTATTTGTCTAAGCCAATTTGAGAGACAATTTCACCTTCCTCTATAAACTCATAATTATCTTCAAGGTTACGAGTTGAATTTACTACCAAATATTGATTTATTTCTAATTCAAAAAGGGGAGCTTCTATCAGATTTTCCTCTTTATCCCTTTCAATCTTGATATGAGACCCTTCAACAATAATTTGGTTTAGGCCATCTGCAATAAAAATTGTTAGACCTTCCTCAAGAGGCAACTTTTGTAACACATCAGGGTTGTCCAATATACTAATAGGGGTGGTAGCCTGTGCCTCAATTTCCATATTTATTACCTTGGAGGGGTAGAATCCTTGATGGAAACCATAATACCTACACTTTTCTCTTTCTTAGGGACCATTTGATAAATAACAGTAGCATTCATAGGCTTGATAGTAACATTGGATTGAGCAGTAGGATTTTTAAAAGAGCCCAAGTCCTCACTATTCAAATTTTGAAACCTCTTGTTGCAAGTATTGTGGAGATTAAAAAATTTCTTGCAAGTTTGACAATACACTCTAGCATTTTCATATTCTAGAGTTTGAGACCAATTACCAAACTTCGAGTTTAGGACCATCAAAATGGGTAGAACAATATTAACAACCACATTAACACAGATCTAAGTGAAGACCAATCTAGACTTCTCTTAAGTGATCTTGTCAATAGTCAGAAGGCTACCAAAGGAATTGGTAATCCCCTTGAAGATTCCTAAATCCAAAAATTCTGAGGGTAACCTAGGTAGACGCACCCATGTAGGGGGGACAACACCTAGATCAGAAGATGGGTCAAAACCCAGTTTCCACTTGCACAATGAAAGAAAGTTCTTAAACCCAACATGAAAAGCCCAAGGTCTCCCCATAAGAGCCTTTATCATGTCTTCATACATAACGAAGATGAAGATGAAGATACCTTTGGACATAACACTAATAGAAACACTTCCTTTTAAATTCCAAATAGAGTAAGCCCATTATCTTACCTGGTCAATATTCGAGTAGTACGCCAAAAATTTATCCACCAATGATAGTTTGAGGCCATCTATTACTTTGATCATAAGTTCATCAAAAACATCAATTTATCGACCATCTAATAAATAGGAGACAAATTCTGTATTTAGCCTAGTCATAGCTAGCGAACCTCCACCAACCAGTTTTTCCATGAATGAAACTAGGTCTTCTTTAGAGAAAAAATGACTCCAAACCAAAAGGGGGCGGCAGAGGGGACTTGCTAGTTGTACAAGCTACCAGTTCCGTAGAAGGTACAGTGAAACTAGAAGATGTACCATGATTGGGGACAACATTTTTAGAAGTAATGAACCTGAGCATAGTACCATACTTGGGAACAACATTCCTAGATGGGGGATCCTTGCTGCCCCCCGCTTGATCGGCCCATCAATCAATCAATTAGTCCCAAAAAAACTAGAAGAAATTCAAAAAACCAACGAGCATAAAAGTTGCAGAGCAAAATTTTAGAGTTACCTCATTATTAGGCTATTTTATTGTTAAAACAAGGTAAAATGCTACAATTGTTAGCCTTTCAAAGAGTATGCAAGTCTATTTTTATTAATGCAACATTAGGTTACTCATTAAGAGATTATATGGAAGGAAATAAAATTAAAAAAACCATGATAAATTGAAACAAAGAAAAATAGGGTGGGTGTTGATCAAAATGAATTGATGAACCTCCTATTCTTCTATATTTCATTCAATATGAGGGTTATGATTTGTAAATGAGTATGAAAAATTAAACCTAACTGATATAACAATCAAAACGCAAGTTTTAAGAGGGTCAAATGCTATGTACCTATTGTAAAAAGTGCTTTTTCAGACTTCATTGAGGATTCATTAGCCCTATGGAAAATGGGTTCTGACTAGGGCTTTGGAAAAATGGTTTCTAGGTTCTATTCTTCAATGTATGCTCTCCCAAATCCTAGTTGGGCATTTTTGGAGACTCAAAAATAAATCTTGTAGCTCAGTTTCCATGATTTTGTAACTTTCTTAGAAACTTTGACAACTTTGAAAACTTTTGCAATTTTTCTCTCCAATTGATCTTCAACCTAAAACTGCAATCACACATCAAAGGAGAGAAAAATGTTGTTTTGTTAGGGAATAGGGGTTTTCCTTGGTCGAACCCCATTTTGGTAATTAAACCAGTAAATGAAACAATGCATGAAAGGAATGATGAATGAACAAATACAATGTCACAACTCACGACACCTAAATTGAAACCTTGGATTGTAGATATGCAAACTAGCATGAAGTGGCCTCAATGAATGTAGATCTCGATCATGAGCTTGATTATAAACAATTCTTGAATAGGATCTTGAATGCTACATAAACACATTAGCTCAACAACATGCATGATGCATTAAATCTTTGACATGATGAAATGGATCTTGATTGCTGCAATAATCTTCAATGATCTACCCTTGAATGCCTTAGAAATTTCTCTTGAATGCTTTATAATGCTCTTTTGAAAGTACTTTTATGATAACTTCAATTTTCTAGGTTGCTTAGATGAAACATAGTGAAATGACCTTCTATTTATACTTATCTTAAGATTAATTCCCGAAATTCAAATATCACAAGACAACATCAAATCTTGGATTTGAAATCACTAAAATACTACCAAAAACATATTTCAAAGAGGGGTCCTAGGTATAAGTGAGGACCCATTTTCCATCTGGCAAATGGGTTCTAGCTCACTTAACTAGGACAAACTTCAGGAAATGTGAAATGTTATGTAAAAATAGGGTCCTAGGACATAGTAAGAACCCATTCGCCATGTGGCGAATGGGTCCTAGGTCACTACCCTAACACACACATTCTAAAATTAAGTGTTGTGTAATGGCATTTATGAATATCAGATTTTATCCATTGGAATTTGCATTTAATTAGGCTTGGATTTGAATTAAAGGGGCCAATTAAGGAAAATTAACCTCAATTGATTAATAAATACCTAGATTAGTGTGAAAGTGTAAAGGTACACTTTACAACACCCTAGATAAGGCACAATTAATTCCATTTAGTTTAAAAGGGCCCTAAATTTAATGTGAATGTGCAAAACACATTACAACACTAAATCAAGGCAACATTAAGTTAATTTTAATATTAATTATTCCCAAAATAAGGAAAAAGGGATAATTTTTCCATTACTACTTAAATAAACATTTGACACTAGATATACACGGATAAACCCTTGTAGAAAAAATTCTACCATCAATAAAAAACACAAGTATGTATTAATCTTCAGCATAAGAGTGCATGTGCATCATACTTTCTCCCTTCAATATAATATAATTCTAATAACCCCTATGTATTTATGAAATATCTATAACACCCACTCCTTAGACCCCTTGTGCATGTGTGAATATTAATAGACACATAAAAAACTAGTTTTAAATACCATAGGTATCAAAAACATGGGCCAAGAAAACAACATGAAGAAAAAAAGTACCACAATTTTTTTGAGGGAACTACCTTTTGAATCCCCTATGCAACCTTTGGTCATATTCATCAAAGCCTTCAACTCCAATTGCAAGACCTAGGGGACCCTTAAGGCTCACTTGTCACATTATTGCATATGATTACAATTAAATATCACACACCCTAACATTCTCCCTCTTGATATTATAGATTGTAATGACATCCAAAGGAGCCATAAAATAAATTATCTATAGGATCTAAGGCTCATGTCCTTACACAAAACATAAACTCTTTGTTCTTACTAGCTTTGTGAAGGAATCTATAACATTATTCTTGATTGTTAACATTTTACAACATTGTGTTACCATCTCCTAAATAAATGATATTAAACATCAAAATTCTTGATATGAGCATGATACATAAGGCTCTTGACAAAATAAATTGTTCTCTAATCATCACAATTGGTTCTAATTATCACAACCTCCTAATAAACAATGTCTTATTTATTTTAAAAATATATGCATTCGTGTGTTGACTAGGTTAAAAAAGAATTAAGTTTATAAAATGAATAAGAAAATAATAAATAATAACTAAGTATCAGACATGTAATAGCATATAGCACACGTTTAAATTTTTTATCAAATATTCCTTTGTCTAAGCATGAATTTACTCCAAACATGGCAACTAAGTAGAGGAATCTAGGAGTCTAACACCATGTCACCGAGTGCTAAGAGTTCTATGAGAGGTTGCTCCCACATCACCTAAAGAATGTCTAGATTAAATTCAATATTTTCTCATGTCACTAATCAAAAACATCTATATGCATCCCCTAGAATGTACATTTGATCATATTTATTAATCAATCAAAAATAAAATATCCATTATATTCTTGTTTTCAATTAATTAATAAATATAGTTAAATGTGTATTCTGGAAGGTGGATAGACAATAGTATCACTAATCATTCCCACTATTTTCTAGCTTAACACAAGGAAGAAAAAGATAAATAAGTTGGTCCATCCCTCATTGAAAGATTCAACAAATTCCAATCCATCGCTACTTAGAAGTGGGATTATTAGTGTAGAAGTTGACTTAAGTCCCCATAAGCTTTATCATATGAGTTGATAGATGGAATTTTTGTTTGATATACATTCAAAGATCTTTGTGCATCATTTGAAAATGATAGAAGATTGTTGGAGATTGAAATGGTAATCTAGGTGGAACTTCCTTCTCTAATCTTTCAAAATTTAATTTAGGATTGTATTATTAGGTATGTAGACTAAACTAATGTTCCATGAATGTTTTGAAAAGGTAATGCGAGGCTTAACCATATAGGAATTCAATATGAACTAGATGTACTATGTTTGAACTAGTTTTAAATTTGGTACTCATTTTTTCTTTACAAATTTCTATAATATTTTGTGAAGAATATTTTTCTAGGGTGAAACATAATTTTTTTGATGCCTCCATAGGCTTTAAGGATGTAATAGTGTGAAATGGACCCTCTCCATAGTTCAAAAATTTATCTCAATGTCAATAGGAACTTGTTCACTCATGATAGTGTTAATATATTCTTCCTTGGTTAGTATTAAAATAGATGTAGACGATACCTACATCTACAACTCTAAATCAAGTCATATAAGCATATTAGGTGTGAAACATGAGTATATAAATATTAACATGCAAAATTTTAGATCCAATAGTATAAACAATTTTGGAGAGAG
>VDFB02159458.1:0-28733 GCA_007258455.2 Sequoia sempervirens | reverse complement strand
GAGTTGCTAACATTGAAATTAGCCCCCAAAAGGCTAGAGAAATGGTCTTGAAGAGCAATATGCTCATTTTCCCTGGCTTGGAATTAAAGAAAATGTTTCTGCTTGATCAAGTGCGGGCTCAGGAAGATCCAATGCTAGTTGAAGAATTTGACTCCGATGAAGGTGTGACTGGAACTGGGTATAACCCAAAGATTGAAACCCTGGCCATATGGATCAAATAGAAAAATACACAGAAGCCAAAATTATTGGATTTAATTCAAGGGATGAAAGGGGTAATGATGGTAAGGATAATACAAGATACCACCCCTTTGGAGGCAACCACAATGACCATGCATTCGACCATGTTCACTCTAGCAGCTGTTAAGGGATTAGAAGACAGATTGAAGGAGTGTGAAAAGGAACAAAGGTTCCTAAATGATGAAGTTAATAAACTTTTCATGGAGAATGTCAATTTGAAAGAACAATTAAGAGGAGCAGGACCCTCACAAAGCAAGGAGATGGTGTTATACAGGCCTCCTATTGCTCCAATGGATATTGTGAAGAAGATTTCTACATAATAGGTAAAAAATCTAGAGAAGGAAGTGGATGATGTAAAGAAGACCAAAAATTAAACCCAAGATGAAGTGAAAAGACGAATTTGTAAAGTTATGGAAAATATTCTTGACCACAGGATAAAATCAGTTATGGATAAACTGAAGAATGTGCATCATAGTTATAAAACACTTCAGTGGGAAATGGAACAAATAAAGACACATATGCTTATATTAGATCCTTTGTTCAAAAGGTGGCAGCCTATTCACCACACTTTGGCTAAGTTATGCAAAGTTCTACAAAGAAGTCCTGATGTACCCACAACATTAAAGCCAACTGAACAAACAGTGAGGATGATTATTGATGAATTTCAGTATGTACAAGGGTTTGATAAAAAGATTGTAACACTAATGGATTTATTCCATACCTGCAAACAGTGGTATATACCTGAAATTGCGAGAGATGGTGATTAGCTCGAGGACTTGGATAAGTGGAAGAAAGAATTCAGTCAGGTTGTTTATAAGTGCATAACTCATATACAGGAGGATGATGATATCAGTCTCCCCAGGCTAAATCAGATCATGGATGGGTTGATTGTTCTTGATGTGGGATACCTAAAGTTTTTCAATGATACAAAGGCATTAATAGATAGTTGATGGAAAACTCTTCTTGCAAACATGCAAAAGATCTAGGAATATAAGTGGCCATTAGATTTTATAGTGTATCAGTGGGAGGAAAAGTATTTGGTTTCAGAAGAATAAGACACTGAGGTGAGAGAATTTGGACATTCATCATGGAGAGGAAGACTTTGCCAGATCAATGATCATGGGTCTTCTACATTGAATAATGGAGCCATATGTCAAAATGTCTCAAGTCTTGTTATTTCCTTAATTATGCTAATTAGATAGTTGTTAGTAAAAGTAGTTATGAAAGGTCGTTTCTTTTTGTAAAAGGCATGTAGCTTGTTGCTTCCTATATAAATAGGAAACCAAGGCCTGGTTTTAAATTATCATCATATATCATTTCCATTTTGAAGACTTTTGTTATTAATATATATCAATTGAAGCAATATAATGGAGAGCATCTTATTATCAGAGATTCTCCATGACTGTGTTATCATTATGTATTTTTCTTATGTTTTCCATACTTATTTCTTCTTATATTTGAAAGAATATCAGTTATTGAGCCTCAATACTATGCTTATGTGAATGAATATGCTGATACAGTAAAGCATTTATTGTGGATGTTGGTAGAGCTGCTAATTTTTTAAAAAAATTGAGCTTTTTTTGACTTGTTACATGTTCAACATAAAAATGGAAACTATTTAAAAATAATAAAGTTAACAAAGTTGCTTATTTAAATAATTGTGAGTTACATGCATTAATATTTTATTAAATTTTGTGTCTTCACGAACATATTTTGATACAAAATGAATGGAAGAAGCATCCAAGTAATCCTAATTTTTTCTACCAATAATTCATACCAAAGATGAACAATTTAAGGATATTGCAATAGGTATTAATCAAGGATATGATGATGATGATATTTCTTGTACTTTTATATTCTATAAAACATTCCTTATTTTCTATGAAATGATGTATATATTCTTGTACTTGTAAATATTCTTTTACTGTTATGTCTACTAAATAAAGCAAAGTTTGAATAAAAAATGCTTCACCCTTTTTTGTAAGTGAGTATGTGAATTATTGTTTAAGGAAAAATCTTACAGTGTTTACATTTTCAGTTTACTAGTTTCAAATCTTCATTTGCTATGTATATAAAATTGTATGTGCTCTTTATCTCAAATGACATAAAACAGTAATATCATCATAATCAAGGTTTTTGTTATGAAATAACTTGCATAATAGAAGAATATGATATGAAATATGCTGCAAATACTTGATAATAACTGAGAATAACAAGCCACTTCAAGTGGGAAAACCTCCAAATATCTCTAATGAGAACACACTTCACAACTTGATGATGAAATAAGACTCACAACCTCCTATATATACCTATTTATGCCTAGGATGTCACCTAGGCCGACTTAGACAGACCTATATAAGTCTTAGGCTGACCTAAACAACTAAATAACAATATACTAATGATAATATGACTTAATAGAGAGTTAAGATAGCCACAAGCTGACTATTCATAACCCAATGTACACTAATATTAAGGGCATAGCATGCCCCCCTTCTTCAAAGAAGCATTGTCCTCAATGCTAATCAAGTTTAGTTCTTGGATAGACTCCTCATCCTCCCATGTGGCATCTTCAATTTGGTAGTTCTTTGTTGGATGAGATACTTTCGGTGATAGTTCTATTCCTCAACTTCTTTGTGCGTCTTTGACGAATGCACTCTGGTTCCAAAATGATTCTTCCTTCTTCATCAAGCTCTGGTAGTGTTTTTTGAGTGGGAATATTATGCCCAATTACCTTCTTCAAACAGGAAACATGAAAAACTGGATGTATCTTTGTTGTTGGTGGCAACTCAAGCTTGTAGGCAACACTACCGATCTTCTGCATGATTTGGTATGGACCATAATACTTGGAGACAACTTATTATTCTTTCTTTGCTGCTTTAGTGAGATTTGCTTATAAGGCTGGAATCGCAAGAAGACCCAATCCCCAACTTCAAAACTTCTTTCACTACGATGTTGGTCTATTTGGTGAACGTTGATTTTTATTGCCATGGCTAAATTTTCCTTGAGTCCTAAAAGTACTTGTTGATGAAGCAAGTGGTCTTCTACTGCTTGAACTCTTGGTGACACCTTTATTGATGATGTGCTGGAAGGAGGATGATATCCATAAAGTTCAAAAAATGGAGACATTTTTGATGAGCTATGAAAATAAGTGTTATACCACCATTTTACGAGTGGTACCAATCTACCCATTGAGACTGTTTCTTTGAAGTGAAACAACGTAGATATCCTTCCAAGCACTTATTAACAACCTCAGTTTTCCCATCTAATTGAGGGTGGTATGAAGAGCTATGAGCCAATTGAGTACCCAAACATGAGAATAAATCTTTCCAAAAGTGACTGGTGAATATGGGATCACAATCACTAACAATAACCTTAGGTGTACCATGTAGCTTTTGGATATTCTCCAAAAAATCTTTTGCCACTACAGTTGTTGTAAAAGGATGTGATAATGCAATGAAATGTGCATATTTAGTGAGGCGATCAACTACTACCACGATGACATTATGACCTTTAGATTTGGGAAGCCCTGTGATGAAGTCAATGGATACCTCTACCCAACACTGGCTGGGAATAGATAAGGGTTGCAAGAGACCTGGTGTCTTAATTTTCTCCCCTTTATTACTTTGGCAAACCAAACATTTAGCCACAAATTTTTGAACATCACCTTTTAGCCCTTCCCAAAAAAAATGTTGTTTGACTCGATGATATGTCTTCAAAAATCTTGAATGACCACCCATAGGAGACTCATCCAACTCTGTGAGAATCTTGTGTTCAATATTGGAATTCTTGCAGAGATACAAATGCTCTTTATACCAAAGAGTATCTCCCTTCCAACAAAACTTATCTGAACTACTACAATCACTTTTTAATTGTTCGATGAGATTACTTGTCACAACACCATTTTGCCACTATGATTTGGCTTCCTCCACCCAATTTGCTTGTAATATTGTAAGGGCACACAATAAGGCTTCATCTTTCTCATCCTTCCTTGAAAGTGCATCTGCTACAATATTTTCTTTCCCTTTCTTATATACAATCTCAAATTCATATCTTAACATCTTAGTGACCCATTTTTGACATGTGAGGAAGATAGTCTTTGTTCCAAAAAATATTTTAGGCTATCATGATATGTCTTAACCTTGAAGTGTCTGCCAGGTAGATAAGGCCTCCATTGTTTAGTGCATGGAGGTTGCTAGCATTTCCTTCTCATAAATATGTTTTGGTTGATTCTTACCCACTGGTGGTGACTCTCAAAAGCAGTTGGTCGACCTTCTTGCATAGTGCTTGCTCCTATCCCATTTTCTAGAAGCATCACATTCCTGATGAATTCCTTGGTGAAGTGAGAATTATGTAAACCTTTGAGTTGTACACATAGCCTCCTTGATCTCTCAAATGTTGTATTGGCGGACTACCGTTCCAATGAAAAGAATCCTTCTTCAATAGAATGGTGAGAGGTGCTGTTATACGACCATAATTCTTCACAAATCTTCTATAGTACCCTGTCAATCCCAAGAAACCCCTCAGTTTCTTAATGGTTTTTGGAATAGGCCATTCCATTATAGCCTTAATTTTGTTAGGGTCCACCTTTACTCCTTCATGTGAAACTATGTGTCCCAAATACTCCACCTTCGTAAGACTAAAAGAACACTTGGATGGCTTAGCATAGAGTTTATGATCTTCAAGTATTTGTAATGCTTGATCCACATGTTGCAAATTTTATTCCCAAGTCTTGCTATAAATCAATATATCATCAAAGAATACTAACACAAACTTTCTCAAGAACTTCTTAAAAATGGAATTCATCAAACTTTGGAATGTAGATGGTGCATTGGTAAGACCAAATGGCATCACCAAAAATTCATAATGATCCTCATGAGTCTGAAATGTTGTATTACAAATATCTTCCTCCTTAATCCAAATCTAGTGATAACCAGATCTAAGATGTAACCTGGTAAAATACATAGCTCCATTCAATTCATCTAGCAAATCATCAATGGCTGGAATAGGAAACTTACCTTTAATGGTGTACATGTTGAGCACTCTATAATATGGACACATGCACCAAGTATCATCCTTCTTACGTACCATCACCATAGGCGAGGAGTAAGTACTTTGGCTATGCTTGATAATTCTTTCCTCTAGCATCTCCTCGACAATTTTTTATATCTCACTCTTTTGTATGTGTGGATACCTATAAGGCCTGATGTTCGGTGGTTGGCTCCATGGAACTAACTGTATGGCATGATCATGATCCCTCTTAGGAGGAAGTCCTTTAGGCATATCTCCAAGAACAACTGAGTGACGATCAATTATAGCTTACAAATCTGAATGAGTAGGAGCATTAGATTGAGAGACTTCTAATGAACATAGTTGGGCCACAAATCCATCCACTCCTTTCTTAAGAAACTTTTGCATTTGATGAGAGCTTACCATTTGTAGAGTTTTGCCTTCAACCCCCTTAGCTCTACTACCATTCCTTTTAATTGAAATCTCATGAATAGTTCTTGGAAGTTCATCTCAATCGTTCCCAATGTAGTAAGTCATTGTACTCCCAAAACAATATTTGTTGCACCCATGGATGTCGCATACATTGGAATTATCAAGTTGATAATCTCCATGGATAATTTAATGCTATGACACTTCTGAGCAACTAAGCTGTACCACAAATACAATCAAAACTTGAAACTGCGGGCGGATGCAAGCAATTTAGACAGTAGCTAACTTTTGTTGATGAAATTATAGGTACTACGAATTAGATCAACAACTGTTACCTTACGCTTCTTTAAAGACCCACCATGAGGAGTTTGTGGATCACTGAAACTTGAGGGGTGCATGACAAGAGAAATGATTGGTTGAGAATCATGTGATTCCTCATTTGACTCCCTTTCATCCTCTAGTACATGGGTTCCTCCTCTTCTTCTTCACTTGGACCTTCAATATAGAACAATTTCTTTTGATTGCATTTATGTCCTCAACTATATTTTCTATCACAATTTGAAACACAAACCTTTTCTCTTTTCTCCCTCAATTTGCAGCCATTGAGTCAACCTAGTAGGTTGTGTTGAATATCTTTTCTCTCTTGTCACATTAGCCCCTTGCTTCTTAGGAATCAAATGCTTCTCCTCTACCCTGTGTGCTAAGATAAAAGACTCATTTATGGAGCTAGGGATAAACATGTGTACCTCATGTTGAATGTGACCCTTGAGACCCCCCAAGAATAAATCATTCAAGTTTTCCTCTATAATTGTATCCACTCTTAAGGATAGATTTTGGAATTGCTAAATATAATCCTTTACTGATCCTGTTTGTTGAAGTTTAGCTAGTTGGCTAAAGAAGTTATCTGTCACACTATTTCTATATTTGTGCTTGGAGTTCCTCTGTAAAATTGACCATGAGACAGTGAGCCCCTTTTTACTTCGATGAGTGCAAAGCCAACGATACCAAATTAATTGATCTGATTCTAGATATAAGGAAGCCATCGTGACCTTTTGTCCATTTGGGATTTGGTGTACTTAAAAAAAAATCTCCATTTGGTTTATCCATGTTAGAGGATCCTTGCCATCAAACTTGCACATATCCACCTTTGGAAATAAATTCCTAGATCCCATAGGAGTACTAAAGCTTGTGTCAATGGTAGCTGACCTAGAATTTTCACCTTGGTCGCTTGAGAACTCATTTCTTGGTTCAACCATGTAGGTGCTTAACATGTTTCGTATGTCCGATATATCTCCTCGTAGGTCACACATAGCCATCTTCATTGAGGAAATGTCTTCCTTGACCTTATTGATTTCCTTGTTAGGATTAATATCCTCTATTGTTACCCCATCCTTATCAGGAATCTTCCCCGGAGTGACAACATTCTTTTTTCCCCTTGTTGCAAGCCCCGTCATGATGGGAACCCCTAGAAAAATCTCCAAGAAATAAGCAGATTTGCAGTGTGGAGAGTGATAATTGTGAAAATTTTATTTTTTCAATAACATGCTTATTTCTGCTCCAATTCCTCCAAATTTTTTACTGTAATCTCCTTTAGTATGTCTTCAAAAACCTAATAAAATTTAGACTCCAATTCAACAAGATGTGCGAGATATGCAGATTCCAAAAAAATTTGTGTAGAAACCTTAATTCTGTAATAATTCACTTAATTCTACTCCAATTCTTCTAAAATATGGACTGTAGCTTCTTTAATATGTTCTTCAAAAACCCTTTAAAAATAAGAAAAAACTTTGCCAAAATATGAAAGATATGCTCTTCCCAAAATCACCTCTAAAATTGAGAAAAAACCTTGCCTCTACAGTGCCAAGATCATGCTCTGATACCACTTGTTATGAAATAACTTGCACAATAGAAGAATATGATGTGAAATATGCTACAAATACTTGATAATAACTGAGAATAACAAGCCACTTCAAGGGGTTAAACCTCCAAATATCTCTAATGAGAACACACTTCACAACTTGATGATGAAATAAGACTCACCACCTCCTATATATACCTATTTATGCCTAGGATATCACCTAGGCCTACTTAGACACACCTATATAAGTCTTAGGCTGACCTAAACAACTAAATAACAATATACTAATGATAATATGACTTAATAAAGAATTAATATAGCCACAAGCTGACTATTCATAACCTGATGTACACTAATATTAAGGGCGTAGCAATTTTCAATTTTAGCACCATCATTGTCCACACTTTTCATATCCTATTCGTAGACTACCTTTTTTATACAATAATTGCTATAAAACACCATTTTGACAACATAGTTTAGAAAACATCAGTCCACACTCATTTATTATTCTTTGGTTTTCTACCCTTAAGAACATCCTTAGGGAGACCTTGTTCTTCCCTCTTCTTTCGCGCAGGAGTGTGTTTTAAGAAGGGGTAATCAATCAATAACTCATCCCAATGGTAAGGTCCATAATAGCCTCAACCATTATCAATATATCAACCTCTCTTTCCATATCTCCATCTTTATCATTTATAACCTCAACAAATTGACAATTCGGTCTTACATTAGGGTCCCTTCCCTTACTACTATTTATAAATCTTGCAATATTTTTGTGTGTATGCACGTCCATCTATATACATAAGATGACCTCTATTCATTTCTTTTCCACTTTCCAATTGGAGATGATGTGTATACATATTCGAATTTAGACCATATGCTGACATGCTAGGCTTATATTCTGCTAGCCTTCTCCATTCACCACTGTAATATGATGGACCATAATATGGCATTAATCTCCTAGTGGTTTGTTCTGAATTGTTTCTATGTTTCGATCCCACATGTACATTTTGGACAATAAAGAGGCCTAGATTCGCTCCATGAATATTGGAGGGTCGTATCATGTAGTTGTATCCCCAAAATTGAAACACCTCGTACACTCTAGGTAGTTGTTGATCACTAGGCCAAGCGCAATATAGTCGACGATCAAATGTTTATTTGTAAATTGATCTCAAACTCAAGGGAAAGTCATCATCCCCATCACATTCATTCTCATAGGGTATGTAGTCCACCTTCCCCTTGTCTTTAAGCAAATTATGCATCTTCACACTGATTCTTGTTCTATTACTTGTTTTTGTCAATTCCTCATCTTTTGAGCTGGTATATTGGCACATATTTTTGTTAGATGTATCATCTGATAAGCCCTCTAGGCTGGAAGGCGGTGATCCAGGAAACTTTAAACCAAGAACATTATCCTGCAAGTATCCATTAAGAAAAAATTAGTTATTTAAATAATATAAAACAATGTTTAAACGAAGTATACATGTTATTTATATCAAATTGGAAAATTCCTCACCACAATTCCTACTGGATTTGAATCGATTGTAGGAGGCATACTACCGACTGGAAGCTCGTCATATATGTAATGTCTTTGTACAATCACTTGTTTGAATTGTTTCTTTCCACGACATACAGAACATCCACAAACAACAATTTTCTCAAAGTATTCATCCCATGTACTATAGTCCTAACCTACCTCTTCTTTAGTGCAATCATTTGTTGTGTCTGCAGTATCCATTGTCATATCCTCTTCCACCCACTATCGTCTACGTGATTTAATAGTTTTAGGTCCACGTCCACGTACATATTTTGTTCTTTTGCTAGTTGAATGCTTAGGCTCTGCATTTGCTCCAATCTCCATCTAAAATTATCAACAACATGCATTAATTTATGTCAAGATTGTATTATACATTATAAATTTCAATAATACTATGAAAAAAGATGGGTGTATCACAAAATGCCATCAGATCATTTTTTCCTAAGTTAAGTCATAAACACCTTCCTCCTTTGGTTGAGGTTTCCTTCTCTTCTTACCTCTATTGTATCTGCAGATTTCGTTGTCTCGTCTATTTCCATGGCCTCCTTAGTGAATAAAAATGTCACCACTGAAGCTTTCACCGCACCACCATTGAGAAGGAAAAAGCAACTTGCAGGACCACAGTAAAAACCGCTCTACCACACTGAGTTGATGAAGGAGTTGCGGGGTAGCGATAGTTACTACACTACTGCACGACAATGGTAGAAGACTTGCGGGACTACAAGAGTCACTGCAACACTACTAGGAACATAAGGAAGACTTGCGTGCCACCACAAAATCTTTCACTGCACTACCACCGAGAAGGATGGAGCACCTTGTGAGACCACGGTAAAAACCGCTCTACTACACCGAGCTGATGAAGGAGCCACGGGACAACGGTGGTCACAAAAACAAGGCAAGAGTTGGAATTATTTCCAACACTCTGGGTCCTGTGATACACAACAATGAAAATAGTCATTATACAACAATAATAGGCACTAAATTAGGCGCACTTGACACTGCCTTTTACGTCCCAAACAAATTACATTAACGGCCAAAAGTCGGCACTAAAGTTGGTGTTACCTAACGCTGACTAAAGCGCGACTAATGAATCAAAATAAAACATTTAAAACTTTCTTGCGTGAGGGAAGAAATCAGATGACAAAAAAGGTAAAAATGCCACGTGAAGGAAGAGAGCAGGGCGCTACCAACAACTGATGAATGAATGATATATTTTAATGATGTCCACAAGACCAAGCGGCTTAAGGGACCGAGAACCAAAAAGCTAAGGAATATCCAAACTCTTTTCCATGTTGGACCTTCTTTTATGAATTTTGACCAAAAAACTAGCTGTCTTGTTGATCTTCTCCTCTTCAAATAACTTGTGCAAATTGTTAGCCTTTAAGTTGAATTTTTATGAGAAATTCAATTTAGTTTGCGACACCATATGTAAGGTTACAATTTTTTTTTCTTGCTTGAATTTGTGATTGTTTACTGCTCTTTGTATTGTATTTGAATTCGTGATTATTTACTAGTTTGTGGCCTAACTAGTCCAGGAAACCTCTAAATTGTCCCATCATTATAAATTGTAAAACCTTTGAGAAACCAACAAAATTTTTACCCTACCCATTTGAGCTTTGGCTCAAAATATTATAGCACGAAGCAAGGATGCCTCTGTATTCTTTCCCTAACCTAGGTATCAAGGAAATAGTGAACTACTTGGCAAATCTGGGAATTGGGTCGGTCACTACTGAGCAACTGCTGAAAATAAACATAAAAATAGCTTGGTTTTTCCCAGTCGTGTCATAGTCACCAATGCCATGAAAAATTCGTGCAAGATTGCATCATGAAAGAGTTTTCATGATAAGGTTATCAACACTAAGCAAACCGAGCGAACATATTTTCCCTAGGTTATCAACACTAAGCAATCCCAGCAAACATATTTGCTCACAAAAAAAAACTTTCATACCACAAACTGGATGAAAACTTTCATACATGGCAGTGTGTACTTCGTTTTCCTCCACAAACTAGATGAAAATAATTTTCCCTAGGTCGCCTCAAAATGTCAAGCAATGGAGGGAAGCGAGCATTGACAACAAACTCTGGCCACAATGAGGTAATTCATTGTCAATTTATAGATTTGTAAATGTTTCCACTGTTTCTTTGAATTTTACTTTTTACTTTTTTATTTCTAAATTTAAAAGAAGAAATGTAATTTAAAATATATATATATAGGGACATGAGACTAACAAAGATAAAGAGGAATTGGCTTCCATATTGGGGGTAGAGGCAGTGAACAAATTGGTTAATGTGGACTGGACAACACTTGCCAGATACATAGAAAAACAATCTATTAATGTCTCTCAAACATTGCAAACAAATCAATTGTGTCAAATGGAATCAATTGATTCCCCAACCTGTCTTGGATCAAGTAGAAGATCCAGGAGGAAATCAGTGACAATAAACTCTTAGAATGTGGAACAAGGAGTAGAGACTTTCACTCCTGGGACACAGAGTTCCACCATGCCATGTTATCAATCTTGCATTGGTAGCTACAATACGAAGATAAAATACGAGGTGGTTTCAAGGGAAGTCTGAATGACATATTCTAGGAAAACATTTATGAATAGGTTGAAGGAATCATGCCTTCAACGATTCAAAGACCATCTACATTTGTCAATCTCAAAGATACCCATGCACCTAAAAAAAGTAGTTATCCATGACATGGGCCTGATTTTTGATGGAGGCCCGATTTTTGGTAGGCATGGAGTCCATTCTCGAATGGGTGGTTTTGGGTGTAGGTTTAGATTATTCTAAAGGACTGGTAGATGATGAAATTGAGGAGCTCTATGGGAGACCAGGGCTCAAACCCTTTATTCGTTGGCCTAAAGGAAAATACAAAGCTCGTTGCTGTGAGGAAGCACGTTTGGGATGGAAAGCGCTCAAACTCTTCATCGAACAGGAATTGGAAGCGAAAAGGAAGCACCAGAAGAAGTCGGGGAAGCGAAGAAAGTCGAAGAAGCCTCTGAAGGAGATATCCAAGTGTCCGTGTGGAGCTCGTTAAGACTGGTCATGTTTGTCTGTGTTTGATTTTATTGTATTAAAGTATGTAACTCTGAACATTGTTAATGGTGGTTATTTTTTGTTTACGAGGTTTATTTAATGTTTTACTCTACACGTTAAGGTGCCTCTAGTTTTTGTCGTTTGTTGTGGAATTTTGGTGGGTAATGACACAAAACAATAGAATTACTTTTTTATCTTTACAAACAATACAATTTTTTTGTGTTACCGATGTCTTGTTATTTAATCATATGAGTTAAATAATTAAATTACTTAGTCTATAATCATATATGAGTTATTTAAGAGGCACGATATATTTAACTAATTAAATTGAAATAAAATATATTAAATTAATAAAAGGAAGCAAAATAAGAAGCATTTTTAGAAGCAAAACAAGAAGCATTTTTAGAAGCAAAAAAGGAAGAAAAACAAGAAGTATTTTTAGAAGCAAAAAAGGAAGCAAAACAAGAAGTATTTTTAGAAGCAAAAAAGGAAGAAAAACAAGAAGCAATCTTAGAAGCAAAAAAGAAAGCAAAACGAGAAGCGTTTTTAGAAGCAAAACAAGAAGCAATTTTAGAAGCAAAACAAGAAGCATTTTTAGAAGCAAAAAAGGAAGCAAAACAAGAAGTATTTTTAGAAGCAACAATGGAAGCCAAACTAGAAGCAATTTTGGAAGCAAAACCAGAAGCAATACCGAAAGAAAAACTAGAAGCAAAATCAGAATCCTAATTGGGTGCTAATTTAGGCGCCATTTCTGACGCTATTTCTTGGCGCTATTTTAGGTGTTAACATAAGTGCTATTTTTGGCACTATTTTAGGCACTAACGGGACGCTATGTTTTTTGGTGCTAATTACGACGCAAACTCTGGCGCCACCTTCAGCATAAAAGTCGGCGCTAAGATGGCCATGCCTATTTGTGTCGAGTTTGGCGCCGACCAACTCGCTCAATTCGTGGGTTGAAATACATTGAAATCCAACAGTATTTTAGGCGCTATTTTCCTGTTTTGCTGTAGTGATATTAATAAAAATAATAATTTTAAAGGCATGGGGAACTTGGCTCAATTGGCTAAAGCATCTTGTTGTAGGCAAGAGGTCATGAGGTCTAGTCTCCCCTTGTCCCCATATAACCAAGGGGCGTTTTACGCTAGCATCATGGTCAAATATACGCATCTAAAATAATAATAAATTTTAAAAAATTAATAATAAAATGACAAAATTATTAAGTTAATAAATGATAAAATAAAAAAGTAAAACTAAATTTTTATTTAAATAAAATATAAAAAATAAAAGGGGTGGGAGCCTAACTCGATTGGCTAAAGCATCTTATTGCAGGCAAGAAGTCACGAAGTCTAGTCTCCCCTCATCCCTGTGTTATTGGAGGGCGTGTCGCACCAACCTCATTGATCATGCGAAAAATTTTTACTAGGCACACTTCGCCCACTTAACTCACTACCTTATTTACTATTTTTAAAAAAATCTATATAAAAGAGCTCAAAGATATCTTTTACATAGATTTTTCTAAAAATGAGTACGTTAATGTTATTTACTAAACAATTATATTTTTGTTAATATTATTTTATTTATTTTAATTTAAAAAATAATTATTACTTTATAACTATTTAAATTTATTTTATTTTATTTACTTAATGATTATTTCATGTTATTATACTGTTTGTTTTATTTTTATTTTAAGAGTTACTTTACATCTATATAATAATTTAAAATTCTTTTACATTGTGTACTTGAAAAGTTATTTTTATTTAAGTTATTTAAGAGTTTTTTAAACTCTTTAAGAATTATTTTATTTATTAAAATACTTTTAATTTTTTTAATACATGTAAGTTCTCTAATAGTTTTTTTAACACACTCGTATCATTACATTTCACCTCTTGATGTTAGTATATCATCTCTTAATAATTAATCTTGTTTCACTATTTTTTATTTGTACTTATTAATTTGGGTGAAATGTTCTAGATTTGTAAAAATCCAACCATGAAAGAAAAAATGAAGATAAAAACCATCATGATAAATACAAAACCATTTTAAATCAATAATATGAATATTTAGTTTACTCAATTATACCATAGTGTATCAACGGATCAAAGCACAATGTTTATAATATATGAGTACCTGGAGGAGAATAAGAACTTGGCTAGTCATGAGTAGCATCCTAGTTACCTGGGTATCTGTTTACCATCCTCATGGGTGCCACTAACCCAACCAAGTGAACCACTGCCTCGCCCACCCCAACCAAGTGTACCTAGAAAGCTATCCTAGAGAACAATAATGTGATGAAGGATTCAACATCATGGACATAAGTGATGACTAGGATTTTTCAATGATTAACTAGGAAGAGGACTTTGATGTATCCCATATTATATCAGGGGTCCATCCTCACCCAATGGGGCCAAGTACACCATTGGAAAACTAATAAGAGGATTTAATTATCCCATACTACATTGAGGCTCCACCCTCAATCCCAAATGGTCATATAGGCTTAAGAGAGATTTCCACAAGTAGTGAACCTATCCAAACTAGTGGATTCCAACTTCAATTGCCTCTAGGCCACTGGCAACAAGTTTGTCCACCCAAGAATAAGTAGCTTGATTTATACTACCTTGTGACCTTAGTGATATTGTTAGCTAACCCCTTCACAATATGGGTAACACTTGTCATTGATCACCTTTGTGTTATAGTTGACTACCTGCTAACCCTCCCGATACAAAAACTAGCTTTGATTGCCATTATCTACACAATAAGGCACACATAGGGTAGCCCTTGGTAATCCTTTACCTCTATGATACAAGTGAATTTTGGCTAGTCCTTGAGGTATAACATCAACCCCAGGCATTGATCATTGGCATAATCCAATGAATTCCTATACTGCTCTAGTATCCTAAAGGTTCACACTTGGGTCATTCTAGCCCAAAACTTATTGGAATTTTAGTTGCAATTGACTCAACCTAGTGGGTATTCTAAGGTGAATAGTGTGTTGATTGAGGTAGCTAAAGGTAAAGTGTTATAAAGCCTTTCAAGCACACATTGGCAAGAACTAGAATTATCCAACCCTTATATTTTTAGGTGACCCAATTGTTTACCATGTACTTCTTAGGGAGTATGAGGATATGTGTACATGTGTCCACTTGATACACTTATTACAATCATATAAATCATTAAGCTATAGTTGTAAGCATACCATTTGAATATAGTCAATGCCCTTTTTTATTTGAATGATGTTTTAATAAGTATGTACTTCATAAGTTATTACCATGAGGATTTTGGTCGAGAGAATTACTAAAATTATTGAGGTTTGTTACATTTAAATGATACATAAGTATATGAACTTATTTTTGGTAGCTGAGAGGTTATTTTCATGATATCTAATGTTGTTTTTGGTATTCAAATGTTTGATTATCAAGAGATACATTACTCATCTTCTAATGCACATGAAATCCTTTTTTTTTATATCATCTATGGAGGATATTTAGTTTCCTTCCACCAAGCTACAATGTTGCTTATAATAAATAAATTCAGATAATGATATTGAGAGTTTGTACTTCTATATACATGTTCTTGGTGCTATCTTCTTATGTTTTGTAGTAATCCAATAAGAATTTATATCATTAAGTTTTAGTTCACTATCATTGGTAAGTTTATACTTGAGCTTTAATTGAGGGGTTGTAAGGAATATTCAAATTTAACAATTCCTCGTCCTATTATATAGCTAGAAGATCATGGAAATGATGTCACAAGCATGTTAACACCTTGATCCTTGAGTGGATCAAGATAGAATTAAATAGTAGACCAAGTCACATTGTTGGAAGAGTTATACAAATTAAGGACGATAATTCCTATTATTGAATAAATACAACAAATCTCATCACAACTTAGGCGATATAGAAAATTGAAGGGGAACATGTCTTCTACTAGTTTCAAAATCATAAAGCCAAGGAAAGATAAAAAAGAAGAAGGTGATATAATAATAATGTGCTTCCAAAACCTGCAGTCAATTTAAGCACTTGAATATTAAAAGATTATGCTTTTTCCCCTCAATATAAAACTACCTACCTATGATTATAGTATAAGTAGGAGTTCATAAATTGTAATTTGGTGTTAATTAAAATTGGCATATATATCCATTTGTTTATCATATTTCATGAAAGATCAATTTGTGTATGGGTATTTCACTTGACAATATGCAACATCTCAAATGGGGATACTTTTTTTACGTGAGACAAAGTTAGTGTAACCTCTAAAATAAAATGTTAGTTACAAGATTTTAAATGTAAGTAATAGTGGTGACTAAAAATTTTTGGTAGAAAATAATTTTTTTAATATATTTTTTCATTATAGTAACCTTCCAATTAGTATAATAACATAATGGAACATAAAGTAGGCATCCTATAAAATGTAACCATATTATTTTTCCCTTTCATGTACTTTATGTCAATATCATAAGCTTGAACCTTACCCATTTTTGTTGCCTATCATCCACTTCATGTTGGCCAAGGAATAAATTTAAACTATTATGATTTATATTTGTTAGAAATCTCCCATTAACCAAGTATTGTCTAAATTTTTCCAAAGTATGCATAATGACCAACATTTCTTTATTATAGATGAGTAATTTTTTTCTAATTGTTTTAGCTTCCTACTTTGAAATGTTGTAAGATACTCCTTTTGTACTAGCATTTCTTTAATTCCTTCACCTAAAGCATCACACTCTACAACAAATGGTTATGATATAAAAAATGGTAAGTACTAAATATGAACTCATTACCTCTTTGAGTTTATCAAAACTTCTCGCATTGCTTTAGTCCATGTAATTTTTTTGTTTTGATTATCTTGATTAAGGGGGTTGCTATTTGAGAAAATCCCTTAAAGAAGCTCTTGCAATACTTACAAAGAACAAAGAATCCTCCCAATTGATTCAATGTAGTAGGATGTGGCCAATCCAAAATGGCTTGAATTCTTTTTGATCCACTTGAGCATCTTAAGCCGTAATGATATGACACAAATACATAATCTATGTCACACCAAATTCACAGTTGAATTCCTCTGCAAATAAAGCATGTTGCACTAATATGCACAAAACTTTATCTACATGCACTTCAATTGACCTTCCCAATTCTTGTATAATTCAAAATTTTATCAAAGAAAACTAAAATAAATCTTGTTAATAGATTTTTGAATAATTGATTCATGCATGACTAGAATGTGGCTAGTGTATTTGTCAAACCTAAAGGCATGACCAAAAACTCAAAGTGTCCAAATTGACATTTATATGTTATTTTTTGCACATATTCATCACTTACATAGATCTAATGGAAGCCTAATCTCAAAAAAATAATTAAAAAATACTACATTCCATGCAAGACATCAATTAGCTCATCAATATTAGGAATGGTGTATCTATTTTTGATAGTCTTCTATTCAAATATATATATTCAAATAAACATCCACATGGTGCCATATTTTTTCTTAACAAGAACCACAAATGAAGAAAATAGGATAGAACTAGATCTTATGTGGCCCATCTCCAAGAGTTCCTTTATTTCCTTTTCTATCTTCTTATATATATATATATTCTTAGGTGGCATTAAGGAGTGGTCATAACAAACATAGATCCTAGTTCTAATTCTATAATGTGCTAGAATCCTCTATTAGGTGATATTCCTAGAGTCAAATCACTAAACACCACAGTGTGATTATCCCAAATATTTTAAATATTAATATGATAAGTGCATTGCTTACCTATTAATGAACTTATAAGCATCACTGAATATCATGTTTCCCATACAACTCACTCCTAAAGGATAACCATCTCCGATATTTTAGTTTGTGTAATGTCGTAAAATTGTACCCCTTGCAATTTCACATGCATTTTTGTATCCACTTTAGTGTCCACTCCCTTAGCACCTTGTGCAGGCTCATTTTAGCCCTTGCATCAATCTTTTTCCCCTCTCAGGATGCTCAACACCCCTTTTTAGCAGCTACCTTCACGCATTAGCTTTGTGTTAAACCTTGTGCTTTTCCCGTTCATGTTGTTTTGTACTGTGATGTGTCTAGACATTAGAGCACCGTGTGGACATCTGCGCACCACGCTAGCATCCTACAACATTTCAACCCCTGCATGTTTGCCACTTGTCATATGCTTTTGTCAGTGGTAATGGCTCGAGATGCCTTGTAAATGCCCGAGAAGCTTCTTTTTGCTTCTCTTCTCTCCTTAAATGTCATCTTTTCAATCCATTTGGCCCTCTAGCTTCCTTCTACCCTTGGATCCAACATTTCTCTCTTGTTATCTTGCTTGCACAACTCCATAAAGCTTTCTACAACAACCTCAAGCTCTTAAACTCTCACAACACCCTTTGTAGCTCTCTTGGTTCTTGAAGCTCTCTTTGTCTGCCTCTTTGGCTTCCTTAAGTCTTGCAATTACATCCCCCTTGTCTCATGCTTGCGAGCATCTTGGGATTCCATATCCCCTTTCAATTGCATTCTTACATTGTGATACAAGTTCTCCTCCTCGAGCAGGGATTGCTTTTATCACCCATACTTGGTGGTTCAGGTTCTACTCCTGAAGCGGGTTTTACTTTCACCACATGCTTTGTCCATTTCGGTTCATCTCTCTCTTTCTATCTGGCTGTCTGTGGAGGTGGGAACACCAAAATTTTTGAAGTTCTTAGCAATCTTATTGTTATTTTACTTTATTTCAACCTTATCACATTTTTTTTATTTTCTAGTACTTTTGAAGTTCCTAGCAATCCTATTGTTAGTAGTCATTCTACTATTTTCTGTGACATTCTTGATTTCTGGTCTGTACAGATGCTAGCACGGCGCATTGTCATCCTAGACCTACACTTCCGTCCTTTGGTTGAGAGCCCACCAGTCTGTCCAAAAAATCTTTGGGACATGCTCTTTCAGATTCTAGAACTTTCAACGGTTCCTTGAGGTAGTTAGGGAAATTCTCTTCGTGAGGCTCTCTAAATGAAGAGAACTCATGAGATATGAATCCCCCTTCTCTACATTTTGGTGAACCCAACGTGAAGAACAACTTTTTTTCAAAAACTAGGAATTTATTTACCCCTACTTGGCAGGGTCATAACTTTTGATTCGATGCTTGAAATTTATAATAGTTTGCACTGTTGGAAAGATCTCCAAGAGGGCTAATTCAATCTATAAAATACAATGCCTTCATCTATCAAATTTTAGGGAACGACGCAAGTTCCGACCTAAAATTTTGCTCTGAAGGCGTCCGAAAATGCAAATTACTAGAACCTAGAAAATACCGAATTTTTTTAAAAAAATCTGGATTTTGGGTTTTTCTCAGTTCTATCACCCCAAAATGAATTTAATATCTTCTTTTATTATCTCAATATCTAATTTTGTTCAAAATGTTAATGACATTCCATTTCATGCATGTGATGGTGACTTAGCTTTACCCATGTCACTCGGTATCTTTGATCCTTCTCATGAAATTCCTCTTGCGTCAGAGGATATTTTGTTGCAAGAAGATGAAATCATTGATACTTTTCTTAACATTACTCTACCTTCTATTCATTCCAATGCACTCTTTTCTATAGATGATGCATTTGTAAATGATGAATCTCCCTTTCACACCAATGCGCTCTCCTCTAGAGATGATGCATTAGCACATAATGAATCTCCTTCCACATTTGATCCTGTTTGGATTGATGTTGAGAATATGTCTTCAAATAATTATTCTACTAGTTCTGAGGATTCTGTAAAAGTAATCTATCTCTGCTGCCCCTCAAAGGCCTAAGAGACCAATCATTTACGTGACTCCAATTAGTCCTTCTCCTAAAAGGATTTGTTCTATTGATGGTGATTCTCCTGATATTTCTAAGGTTCCCTATTATAGAGTGGTAGCCCATACTTATGAGAATAGAATGAATAAACAACCAAGACTTCTTGAAGCTCCTAAACCTACAACTAAAGCACCTTGTGATTATGATCTTATCGAGCAACTCTAAATTACTCTGGCTAAGATCTCACTGTGGGACTTGCTTCAGTCTGCTCTGGTTGATCAAGGTATGCTCCAAGAAGCCTTACAAAAGATCCTATTTCCTGGATTCGCTAATCTAGTGGATGTTAATGTGTTGATAGCTTAAATTCGTGCAAATTCGCCAAATATTATGTTTTATTCGCAGGAACTCCCACCTCCAGAAGTACAGAAGCAAGCAGACCCTTTGACGATTGTAGTTAACATTAATAATATTGGCATTATGCATACTCTTGTTGATGTTGGTTTAGCGCTTAATGTATGTAGCATTGATCTATTACCTTAGATTAATATTGATTCATCTTCTCTTAATGCTTCTTCTATTCTCATTCGTGGGTTCGATAATGTCAATCGACAAGCCCTAGGCACGATAGTCTTTCCTTTGAGGTTGGGACCCATTATTGTACCCACCCTTGTATATGTTATGTCAGAAAAAGTTACCATATAACCTTCTTCTGGGTAGATCATGGATTCATGTTATGGGTGCAGTTCCATCTACCTTGCATAAATCTATTAAGTTCATTTGCAATAATCAAGTAGTCACAATCAAGGATGACCCTAAGGCTATGCACTTATGTGAGATGGCAGTTGTTGGTCAAGTTTCAGTTGTGCTTACTCTTATTCCTTCAGTGTCTTCCAATGTTTCGATGTTTTCTCTAGTAGTACCTACTACAAAGGATACTCTTGAGATAGATGTCCTTGTAGAAGATCCTTCTGAAGCAAGAAATCTTAAGTATGCTCCTTCCACTTCTTCTCAAGAAAATGCATGTCTTGGTGATGATTGGGGTTATTTAGACTTTACAAAACCCTACATTGGGGAATATAAAGTCGACCCAATCCACTCAAACCTTTTGCTAACATCATCCACACCCGCTATCAAAGATGATTATTCTTTTGTATTGCGAGATAGTGTGAGCATAAATTGTAATGTTCTTAGTGATGATCCTCCTTCTGAGGAAGATGATTACACTTCTACTAAAGAGGATAATGTTGGAAATCCTATTAAAAAGGATAATGGCAATCCCATAGAGGAGTGTGATCCCCATTGCTGGAACAATACTCTCTATGAAGATCCTCCTTCTCGAGATTTGCAAACACGTTATGGCCCTGACTTTAAGCTTGTCTCTAAATATGGTTATTGGCATAAAGGTTGTGGGTGTAATGAACAAGGCATTTAGGTCCCTATAAAATTTTCAACCTGTAAGCGTAATTTTGGGCTTGGTTGCTCAAATGAACAATCTAAATGGAAACCACAATTGAATGGTGACATGAATTCCACTCAACATCATTCTCGCAGATTGGTCCATCCTCCCTTATCTAATGTATTCATGTCCTCTTCATGTGAGCAGTCAAGTCTTTCTCCACAAGAGAAAGGATTGCTTTTTTCTCCTCATCCTCTATCTGACCAAGAGCGTATTTTGTTGTGGATTCTAAAATCCTACTTAATTACTCTTCCTCCCCCTACACGTAAGAAATCTCATAAGCATGATGAAGCAAAACATTCTTTCTATGCATACCATTGAGTGTCTAGCCATTCCACCAGTGAATGTAAGGCCTTGAGTGATAAAATACAACAACTCTATGATTCAAGTGCCATCACTCATTTATTTTTTGATGCACCTACCTCTTCTTCAAATGACAAGTGATATTGAGGCTTACCTCTATCTTCTACGTTCTAAGTATCTTGCATGGTTCTCATCCCCTATATGTTGGGGGTAGTGATAACTCATTTTGGAGATGTGTGTCCTTCTTAAGGACCCCCTCTCTTCTTTATGCACTTTCAAATAGAGCGTCCCTCGAGTGGACTCCTTTTCTTTTGAAGGGTTTCTGAGGGACCCCTTTGAAAGCCTTCCAACTTGTTGATAGTTTGCGTGACTATCCGTTTGTTTTCTTGTGTGGCTGCTTTGTGTTTCTTGGAATGTTATATCTATGGATTAACATGTCACTTTGCAGGTGCACCTGTAAAGCCGCTTTCCAATTTGACTCAACAGAGTCTCCTCCTTTGGGTTTGCTCCATGTAAGAGATCTTGGGGGACACCTCCTTGCAGGTCTGCGGGTCTATAAGGTGCTTTCATATGGGTTTCCTTCATGTGAGAGATCTTGGGGGATACCCTCTTATAGGTCTGTGAGCCTATAAGGTGCATACTTCACAGGGCTTCCTTCATGTGAGATATCTTGGAGGATGCCTCCTTGCAGGTCTGCAGGCCTGTAAGACGCTTTCATCCTACGAGATTTGTCCATTGTTGGTATGCGAGCCTTTGATGTACTTTGTTCAACTTCATAATTCTGCAGAGCTACAAAGTCCTTTTGTTCAAAACTCCCCAGGGAGAGTACCTATGGAGCCATTTCTCTTAGAATTTTCATTCCTCCTTCTTGCTCTCTCATTGAGCCTTTCTCTTCTCTCTTCTCTTCCCAATTATATATACTGGATTGAAGATTTGCATCTCGTTTATCCTGAGTATATGCTCTTTCTCTCTTCGACATCTTAGAGTTATTCTATGTGTTGTTTTTAATCTGGGGACTGTTATGCCTTGCATAACCACCCCACTTTTGTTTTGGAACAAAATGGGTCCCCCTTGTTTTTGTTTTGTCCTTGGTGTTTTTTTAGGACTTAGGAGTTGTTCTTTTCCTCCTAAGTCCTTATTTCTGTTGGTTTGGTGGAAGTGGAGTCATAATGGAAATTGGACTTAGAACTTTTGAAGGTTCCAAGTCCCTATTCAATTCCAGTTCCTGTCCTGCCCTTGCCTCATTGTTCTTTTCGTCGTCTTTTGGTTTGTCTTGCACTCCTGGGTCTGTTTCTCCCTTGAGTTGTTTCTCATTTCTCTGTGTTTTGTTTTTGCTTTGGCGGAAGTGGATTCAGAATTGGAGTTAAACTTGGAACTTTGTAAAAGTTTCAAACCCAGTTTTCATTCTGATCTCGCTCCCACTCGCTTGCTTTGTGTTGTTTACTTTTGTTGGTGTCTGGACTGGGTCCAGTTTTCATTCCAATCCTGCTTCTTGTCATTTATGTTGTCATTGTCTTGGTCTCGGTGTTTTGTTCCTTTGGTGGGAGCGGAACTAGAATCGTAATCAAACTTGAAACTTTGTAAAAGTTCCAAGTCTGGTTTTGGTCCCGATTTCACCCTTGTTCCCTTTGTTGTCTATCCTTTTCGTAGGACTGGAACCGGGTTCAGAGTTGGATAAGAGACTTGGATAAAGTTTCTTGTTTTGTTTTGGATTTGTGTCTGCGTCCTCCCTACCTTTGATTTCCTTGGTTGATTACTTGTTTACGTTGTTTGCCCTGCCCTAGACTGACCACATTTATTGCATTAATTGTAGCCTCTTTACACGCACGAAATGCTTTTTAAAATTAAATCAAGGTTAACTGGCTCATTATCTTTATTATCTAAGTTTTTTTAGCGAACCTGAGCCAGGGTAACTGTGAGAGGAGCATGATTTGATTGCGGAGGTGCATTGGTGAGTGGATTCTTATCCAATTTCAACCTTTCTTGTTGGAATTTTGAGGTAGGGTCTTTTCTCATTCTATTCCCGTTTGTTTTTGTCGTTTTGTTTTCGTTTTCTTATTCGTGGTATTCTTGCGTATTCACGGGACCTTTTCTTGTGAATCTTCGCTTGTTCCCTGGTGTGTTTTTGGTTTCATTTTGTGCTTTTCTATTTTTTGTTTTTCTTTTTTTTTGTCTTTCTGTTTGTTTCTTTTGTCGTTTTGTTGTCGCTTTTGTGGCAGGTATGTTCTACCGTGCCCTAGTTTCTAAACTAGGGTTTCGTTTGATGGGGTCCTTTGTGATTTAAATGCTTTAAAATATTTTTAGTGGCCCCTTTGGTCTTATTCCTATGTTGGTTCAATGATTTTCATGTCAGGTTCTTGATGCCCTAATTATCTGAGTCGACACATCGCACAAACTAGGGTTTGTGCAACGACCTTTACAATATCTAGCCCCTAGAGTTAAATTTGGTCTTTATTTTGTTAAAGGGTAAGGTTAAGACCCTTGAGTTGAAGTTCCCTTATGATCCCATGTGACCCAGGTCCTTAAGCTCATGTGACCACGCTTTTAAGAAATTGCTTCGTTTGAATGGTAAACTGGTGGAAGCAGACCCGAGAATGAATTTGTCCCATAATTAATTGCATGGGAGTTCATTCCCAAAATGATCTTCTTCCGATAACCATTGACTCTAATACTCACCCTTTCCCTTTGGTAGAAGAGGAACCAAAGTGGGGGACGAACTTGGAACTATTGATTGGTTTCGGGTTCGGTTTCCGTTCCCAATCCCACCTTTGTTAAATGTTTTCTTGTTCCTGATTCTTCTTTGACTCTACTTCCAGTGAATTTGAAATTTGAATAAGTATAAAGAGTTATCCTAAGGGAGTAGAAAGGTATTGATGATGTAATGATTTTCATGCCTTTGTTCATCTAATCCAAGGTTTTATTGTAGAAATAGAACTTGTCAGGAGCATTGGAGGGGGCTTCTCAAAGAAGCCAACCTGCAGAGAATTCAAGGCAAGGGGCCAAGCCTAAGAAGATAAAGGTGGATCAACTCCCCTACACCTTGAGGTATAAGCACAAAAGTCCTATTATTACAGCTAGCAAGGTGGATTCAGATTGGGCAGATATTACAGACACAAACTTGGGCCCATTCAACTATGAGGAGTTGCATGAAGAAACCTTCAGTGAGGAGGTAGCATGGAGAACACAGAGAATTGTTCAATTTGGATTGGCACATGCTGCCCTTTTTCCTCTATCAGTCCAGTGTCCAAAATTGATACTTACTGCAACTGGAGCCTACAATCCTACTACTAGACAATGTGTGGACTTGCAGGGGAATATCATAATTGATCTAACACCATAGATGATAAGATTCATGTTCAATGCACCTACCCCACGGAGCCCCAAGCAACTCAATGAGGAAGAAGCCCTACAATTATATAGCAACAAGAAGGAGGCTAGCAGGACTCATATGAACAAACATTGGATGAGAGTGGAGAAGAAATCCCTAGCCAAACTCCCTGATCAACCCAAGAGATCAAATTTCACCAAGGAGATTGGTGATATAATTATGATGCTCTCTAGAGTGTTTGGGAAAAGGGATTCCTCACAATTTAAGGAATGGATGTTCCCATTCATTCAAACCATTTTGGATGGAAAACAACAGTTTTATTGGCCAATGATCTTGTCAAAGTTCCTACACAATTAGATGCTCAAAGTGAGGAAGACAAAATGCTTCTTCATGACTTCCTATGTCATATATACAGCTGCAAGAAGAGGTATCTTTCCTGGTTTGAATGTAGTTGGAATATTGGGAGAAGCCCCTAGACATAAAAAGGTGTGGGATCACTATGAGCAGCTAACCTTGCAAACTTCTGAGTCACTCTATAGAAGAGTTAATGATGCATTTATGTATGTTATCATTAATCAATTAACATGAGATGTAGGATATAGATTGAGTAGAGATGCCATGGCATTTATTGTAGAATGGGGACATTGGTACATCCAATACCCCAAGTTCACTTATTTTAGGCTAGCTGATTTTGATGGCCACCCTCATCTACTACCTAGGTGCTGCAACAACATAATTATTTTGATGGAGTTCATTTACCAAGCCATAAGGGTTAACACCAAATTTTCAACAAGCATAAGCCTGGTTGTCACAAATTCACCATGAAGTTGGGTGAGTATAGCCATGCACACAATGTGGCATCCAAGGTAATCTATGATGAGTTAATCCATTTAAATTTAGGCTTGTATACCTCTAGGAAGTATTTTGATCCCAAGCATAAGATGCAGGGTTTTCTTCCTACTATTTTTTATAAACATTTCAATATGTTGGAAGATTTTTTGATAGATCTACAGGATGAGTATGATATGAGAAGAAGAAATTATGAAAGATTGCCCATTCCACTCATGGTTAAATATGGGGTGAAGGAGGATATTCTTGTTACTTTTTCAGATGATGGGGTAACCTTGGATCCCCAATATGATGTTGAGAATATAAGCACTAAGGACTTAGATCCAGTGGATTAGGATGCAGAGGAAACCATTGATATAAAATAGATTGCAAGGCCGGTGTTGCATAGAAGTATCCAATGAGTGCATATGAGAATCAAGGAGCTAGAGGCTCAGACTTCTAAAAAGAGAAACGCTACAGGTGCCACTAAAGGGTATAGAAGGACAAAAAGAAGAATGGCTCCTACGGAGCCCTTGGAGTTTTTCCCTCCTAATTTTGGAGAGGAACTTGAACCTACAATTCCTGCTCAGGATGTTCTTGAAGAACATGGAGAAGAGGCCACCACAAAACTTGGTGTTTCAACAACTGTTGAAGGTGAAACATCAACTCAACCTCCTCTTGCAGAGAAGACAACTAAGGAAATGCCTAATGGAACCCTTCATAAGGAAGCTAAATCCTTGAAAGGGAAGGAGCCTGAAATTGAAATCCATGACATTGATACAAATTCTAAGGCTACCCAATTTGATAAGGAGACTAACATGGTCGCCTCTCATGAGGAAACTGAGGATGTAGGAACTGATCATGTTTTGACTGAGGAGGATCAATGGAAGTTGTTCGAAGAGGCCAAGAAAGAAGCAAATTCCAAGGCACAATCTAAGGCACTTGCTAAACAAAAGGAAATTGATGCTAAGGAACAAGTTGATGCATTGGTTAAACAACAAGAATTGGAGGCTAAAGCCAAGGCTGAGGAACTTGCTAAGCAACGACAAAAGGAGTAGGAACTCAAGACCAAAGAAGAAAAAGATAAATTGGCTATGATATAGAAGATCCATGAGCTTGAAGAGGAGAAATCTCAACAAAGAAGGGAAAGAGAAGCCCTTTAGGCTAAATTTAAGGTTGTTGAGGAAGCCCACAAAAGGAAAGAAGAGGAAAAATGCCTAGAAAGAGAGAAGGAGGCTGAAGAGCTTTCCAAGTATGAAGAAAGGTCTAAGGAAGCATGGAATATAGTTAAGGAGCTTGAAAAACAAAGAGACCAAATGTATGAGGAGAAGGGGCTGGAAGAAGAATGTTTACAAAAAGAGTTAGAAGCTAAAAAGTTGCATGAGAAAAAGGATAAAGAAGAAGTTGAAAAGTCGGCACAAGAAGTTGCAGAAAGGGAACAACGACATGTGCAAGAGGTTGATTCTTAACCTAGGGCCACCATATTGCAACCTCTTTCTTCTACCACTGCTGCCTCTTCTTCTACACAAGTGGTCACCACTCTTGCTGCTCCAACATGGCTGGAACTTGATCTTGAGAGAAAGAAAATAGTTCAACCTCAGCCTCTGAATTGGGATGAAATGATGAAGGAAATAGAGAAGGAAAGGCCCAATAAAAAGGCCAGGGTCCTCCATTCTACTAAGCTCACAGATGCAGGTGATATTGTTGTTGAATGTGCAATCCAAATGGTGGACAAAGACAAGCAGGACATGCAAATAACTGATTACCAACTGGCCACTGTCAATTTGGGGAGACCTATTAGGAATCAACAAATGAACCTCATTGATATTGTAGCATCCTCCAAAAAATCTAGGATGATCAAAGATAAGTAGAAGAAGGATGAAATTAAAGCCCAATTGGATCAGTTGCATAAATTCTTGAAGGATGTCTCCACTCTGGTTTCTCAACAAGTTGTTGCCCTAGAGACCCCAATCTTACTAAGCAAGAAAGAAGCTGGTGACTTGGTGCAATTGAGAAATAAGGTGGGGATGCTTGATAGATGGATTGATCGGCTCAATCAAGAGGTTGGTGAGGTGCTTGTTGATGGTTTTAAAGTTCATGAAGGTGCATTGGAGTTGTGGGAAGAAATGAATCAACATGTTGAAGTCTTACAAAATCAAGTTGAAGAGTATAGAGAGAATTTTAAGAAATTAAAAGACATCAGCAAGGTTCCCAAGTCAACTCTTTTGGAGCAATTAATACTTGATGAGGATAATTCAGATTTTATTGAGAAGACATTGAGCATAATCAGGTTTAGATCCAAATTCATCTATGAAAATAAAAATGAAGTTCAAGAAGCTAGTAAGGACTTGAATGAAAAAATTGATGAATTGGAGGTGGTGATTTCTATTTTTCTCAATGTGGATATCCCAGTCAAAGAAGGTCTTCCTTTGATAAATTAAAGGAGAAATGGAATAGCAGATTTGAGGAGGTGATGCAAAAAGAAGATGATGGTGAAGACTTATTGTTGGATAAACTCATGGAAATCAAAGATGAGGTGAAAGCTGCTAGGAGGGAGTTGATCAAATTGAAAGATATGCAAGAATTCACCTCAATAGAGTTAAAAAGAATTAAATTTGAGGATAATTGGGTAGATGGAGCTGATGTGGAAATTCTTCAACAAGTATTCTCCAATTATGATGAATACCTTCTAGATCAAGTAATGCAAGAGTAAGCTGGCACCAAAACATTCTATTCTTGGTGGACAACTTCCTCTCCTCTCCTATTTGTGGGGTTATAACATGATTTGAACTCAAGCTCTCATCCAGTAGTTCTACCTTCCTCATTGGGCATTAGATTTTGGACAACAGGATCATCAACCCTTGAACTAAAGATCATCCAATATAGTTTCTTCATGTAGTTCCAACTCCTTGATTGGTGGATCTTAGTTTCTGATGGAGAGAAATTTA
>VDFB02159457.1:0-102366 GCA_007258455.2 Sequoia sempervirens | reverse complement strand
AAAGTGGATTTCGTTGAATGATGGTAGCTGGCAGCTTATGCTCTTCCTTCATGTAATCTCACAAGATATGTTCAGAGTACGAAACAATCATTTCAACAATAGGGAGCACATGTGGCAGAGATGGAAGAATTATTATAAGAAAAATTTATTCCCACTTAACACATTTGGCTTGAGAGCCTTGTCTGAAATGAAGTGGATGCAACCTATTTATTTTGAGTTGAACATAAATGGAGTCCATAAAAAATTCATAGCAAAGTGCTTTGGCAAGATATAAATAGACACTCCAATATAATTGGTCATCTCTAGAAGGCGGATGCCCTTTCTTGGAGAGACCATAGAACAACAGTTAAAAATGGTGTTTAAATCACACCTTGGGATCATTTTGTTGGTTGTAAGATGGGTGTTAGGTGAATACTTTCTAATAGTGGACAATCGCTATAGGGTAAACACATGAAAGGAAAATTGCAGCCATCTAATGATACTTTCCACATAACCCAAAAGAGAAATTAATGTAAATAAGTACTCATAATCCATATGCAAGAGAATAGACAACATACCCATGAAAGAGTGACACAAGATATACTCTAGGAAAACCCTCAAGAAGGAAAACCCCAGCCTCCAAAAGCATCCTTGACTCATGTATTATTCAACAATAAACATTACAATACATCTTCAACAGGGAAAAATTTAAGAAACCCCCCCTCAGCGAAGGTGTAAAATCCTAGTGAATCTTGTATACTTCCCGATAAAAATATTAATTTTAGTGGCAAATTTTTTCGTTTTTCGTGAAAAAAAATAATGTCCATTGGTGAATCTTTTCTAATCACTAGAAGTCTATGGAAAATCCTAGCGAAATACAATTTTTTTAAAACCACTAAAAATTTTCCATTGGCGATTAAAATCTATTTTCAAAGCAATAAAATATTTTGATTGGCAAATTAAACCTATTTTCGAACCAGAAAAAATAATTTTGTTGGCGATTAAAACTTTTTTTCAAACTAAAAAATAAAATTCATTGGCGAATTAAACCTATTTTCAAATGATTAAGAAAAAAAAATTGGCGAATTAAACATAATATCAAACTAATAAAAAAAATGCAGTGGCGAAGTGTCAGTGCAAATTCACCAAAGTCGAGGTTTTGGTGTTTTTCCTAACCTTACTTGCAAGTCTTTCTTGGTCATCTTTGTAGTCGGTGGGTTGGAGGTTTCAAAAACTTCAAAACTTCAGACTTTGGTTCTAAGGTTCCAAGTTTCAGCGACCACGCGACTTTATGGACCATGACCATTCGATGAATTTTTGATGGACAGCTGTAGTTGCATTCCGGAAGTATATCTCTCAAGCACTAGATTTGCAAATTGAAACCTCCAAAATTACACTAGAACCGTTAGATTTTCATAAATCAATGGTTGATATTTTATTAATTATTTAGGTTTGTCGATCATCGTGCTCTTGTTTAGTGTTTACCGTTTAATATTGCCTAAGTCAGACCAAAATATTTTATGACAAAGCCTTAAATCTTAACTTTTTAATCCTGAGGGTTGAGTCTCGTCAACCTAGCAATGTCCCCATTTTAAATTATGTACATGCATAAATTTTGTTTTAAAAGAAGAACCGTTCGATGAATTTTTGATGGAAGGCTATAGTTGCATTCCGAAAGTAATAGACTTGCGAATTGAAACCTCTAGAATAACACTAGAACCGTTAGATTTTCAGAAATAAATGGTTGAGATTTTATTAATTATTTAGGTCTATCGGTCATCGTGCTCTTGTAACCTTGTTGACCATTTAATATTTCCTAAGTCAGACCAAAATATTTTATGACAAAGCCTTAAATCTTAACTCTTTAATCCTGAGAGTCGAGTCTCGTCAACCTAGCGATGTCCCCATTTTAAAAATAACTTTATAGTTTATTTGCATGTGCACTATGTAGCCATCTTGTCATTTGTCGCAAGCATACCTTTTAAGCACTTGTTTATAAGGATTCAAGTGTTGAAATAAATGTTGTCACATCAATGATAGTGGTGAATTAAGTGTGATGTCATACTGATTATGTTCGTGCTAACTTCTATATATACTTCACCAACTTGATGTTCTTCATATCATATATAATATATTTGGCATTGATTTATTTCTTCTCTATTCTCAATTTAACTGAGATATTATGGAGTCTTCATGGCATTATATGCTACCCAAATATTTTTGGGAGAAAAGAAGGGACGATGCATACGACAGACAAAAGTTGGGTATGGTTTTTACAATTCCTTATGTGCAGGTTGAGGATGCTATAAGAATAATTGTGGGTAGGGAAAGGCTTTAGAACAACCCTTGTTCTCTATATTCTGAGGTAGCTTCGGCTTTCTTGTCCAATTGCATGGACATTTTGCTTGATAAATATTTGGTGAAGACGCTAGCAATATGTTATTTGTAGCCTTTCATTTACTCTATTTTTTCATTGGAGTTGGCGTTGGAGCATTACAATTTTGAAAGTGGGTTAGTGCTTGTTGGTGGAATCTTTAGGAAAGTGGAATTGCATGCTTCTACAGTGCAGGCTCTTGCCCTAGTTAATATGAGATGGGTTATGTTATGTGATACGAAAACTAAATCATTAAAGAGTCTAGAGTTTTGGAGGAAGGTTTTGGGTGATTTGCTTTTCTTCTCTGTTGTTAATTTGTTAAATTCAATTCACGTTCTACTCAAACAACCAGTTGATGGCCTCAACTAATGTTACAAAAAAAATAGTAATGAATTGTGTGACGTGTCACGTGTCTATATTTTATTTATTGTACAACGTAACAATTCTTGTAATATGTACTTTGTGACTGGTTTTTTGTCGCGGTTAGTGGCTTTTTGGTCACGCTGGTTATGTACTATGTACTTCAATCTTTAGCAATAGCTACTTAAATTAAAATTCTTTTCATGGCTCCATTCTTGTAAATCCCTTTTGCTTTGATCAATATAAAAATTTTAAATGTGGCTTTTAAAACTAATAGTAACTATCAACATATAGTTCTAATCATAAGTGAGTGAAATTTATTGTGACTTATTAGTGGACATTGATAATGATTAAGGTAAAACGAGACATTTAATTCTCTCTTTTCAATGCATTGAAGTACTCTACCTTTCATTTATTCTATTGAAATTCTCAATTTGGTTGTGGTATTGGGTGGTGGCGTAGATTAATGCCATATGACTAGCAAGAGTGATTGATTGGATAGCTTTATATTGAAAACTACACGATGTACTGTAGAATCGTAGATGATGATGTCAATAATCTAATGATTTTGACAATCGACAACTTGCGTGGCACTGTCAATTTTGACAATTGACAGCTTGTCAGCTTGAGGTACCAATTAAGTTGGATTTTTGGTTTGCGCGAATCACAATTATTACTATTCAGTAGTAACTATACACGTAACTATACACAACCTCACACGTGACACGTGTGAGGTGTACAAGGGACCAGGCTGGTAGTGGCACTTTTGGCCCATAAATAAGGATAGTGAGCACAACTAAAATCATTCATTGAATTGTCATAAGGGTTTTCATTTTGTAGGGTTAATAACTTAATAAGGATTCGGGAAGAAGATGATGCGGTATTATTGGGGATGCTCTAAATTCTCTCGCCTCCAGTTATGTAGTTGCAGAGTAAAAGACCAATTTCCTTCAAGTTCAGAATGGGTGGAATTGGAAAGAAGTTGATTTGGTTCACCTGACTTCTTAGACAGGTTTTGAACTAGGATGAGGAGCTTTGATGGAGATAAGTGCTATCTAGTGCATGGAAGTTGCAAGTAGAAGATGGGAGTAGTTTTACTACCCCTCATCGTCTACATGGTTGCCTAGGCAATTCCCATGCATTTATTTTCAGTGCTCATCTTCTGCATGGGAGCAGTTTTACTACCCCTCATCGTCTGCATGGTTGGCTAGGAGAATCTCTTGCATTTATTTTAAGACATCATATCCTACCAGGCAAGCCCCATGCATTTATTTTTCAGTGCTCATCCTCTGCATGGAAGCAATTTTATAACCCCTCATCTTTTGTATGAGTCTGGTTCTGAAAGGGGCTAAGTACATTTTGTATCTTCATAGCTCCCATTTCCCCAGTTTTATTGGGCCCCCTTTCCCCGTGCATTTATTTTCAGAGCCCGTGGCTGACCCAACAAGTCCCATGTGTTTATTTTCAGAGCTCATGGTTGACCTGGCAAGTTCGATTTATTTTTAGAGATACATGTATCACATTTACATTTTCAACTTTTCACCAGCAGTCCAATAGAAGCTTAGTGCTTGCACTTACATTTGTATTTGTACTATGTAATTATGTGACATTGCAATTTAGTTGTAATAAAATAAATGGTTGTGTTATTAATGTGACATTGTAAAATGTAATTCATTTTATTAAGTCCTTTGTAAGTTAAGTGCTATTAATGGTTGTGCAATGTGTTATCAATGTGACATTGTAATTCATTTTATTAAGGCCTTTGCAACATTAAGTTTTTGGCCCCTTGGCCTTGATGTCAATCCTAGCACATTAAAATTTAAAGAAAATTTAAAACACATATTTTATGTTTATTATTTATGGTTGTAGTTGCATTCCAAAATGAAATGCACATAGTGTTAGGCTTGTGAACTTAAACCTCTGGAATCACCCTATAACCGTTAGATTAACAAAGATCAACGGTTTAGAATTTGTGTTCAATGTAGGAGTAAATCATTAATGGTGTGTTTTAAATGTTTTTAGCCATGTGGCATGTACTACCTAATTGTGTATTATGTAGTCTGTAAGTAACAAGTAGATGTTTCAGTGTCATTCACTTTAATATTTAAAAAATAGCACTTTCTATTGCTAAGTGATTTTATTTTGAAGTTAGAGGGTCAGCACATGGGGAGATTTTAGTCTTCAGTTTGCTCGTTGCAATCCAACATCTTGTTATGGGTTCCACAGTTCCACTTCCAATAAAGCCATTCCAATAACCCAGTTTCAACTTCAAGAATCAAAATTCAAAATCCGGGTAAGTTAAAGAATTCTTGTGGCTACATTTCATCATTTGATATTTCTTAAAATCTTATTTTGTCAAACTTTGAAGTTTAGGTTTAGGGTTAAGAGGCTTAAGAATTAAGAAAGATTAAGGACTAATAGGGAATTCAAAAATTTCACATTTTTTATTGTATCAGCATATCTACCACCAGTACCACTAGAGAAATGTTGGATAAAAAATACATTATGCAAAATTGCTTAAAACCCTAGGTTTCACTAATGAATACCATGATATTTATGATCCTGAAACCTATGGTAGGCGTACCTCAAGACTTAGATTTTCATCTGAGAATAAGGCTTCAAAGAAAATGCAAGTTAATAGTATTAGTGCACCATGGGTAACTGGATTAGGGCATATGATGTTACATGAGGTTTTCCCTTGCCCATAATTTATCATGGTCTGTGCCCTAAATTATGATGATAAAAAAAGAGAAATTGTTAATAAAGATAGCAAAGAAGAATTATTATCCATTAATGCAGAAGAACTTGGAAAAGTGTTGGCCTTGGGGTTTTCAACCGAAGAATTTGGAAATGTCCACATTGACCTAGAAAAGCTTGCTAGTGATTATGAAGCAGTGGATGAAAGGGAGAAAACTTCTTTCTTAAATAGAATAGTTCAGGATAGAAACAAATTGAAATGTGATCATAAGCCTCATTATGATTTAGATATTTTTAGAACATGGGTTCAGGATACTATTTCCATGCTAGCATTTTTCCTTGGATTGGATAGCAATTTGGAAGTGGGTGCAAGCCTCCTTGAAATGGTGTATAATATCCATTATGGTGTTCCACATGTCAAATATAATTTTATTGGGAACATTGTAGAATCCATGCATAAACAATTTTTAATGATTAAAGGAGGTTCTACCAAGACATTTAGGTTCACAACCTACTTGTGCTATCTTTTTCTATTCAAATGTAGAGGAATGTTTTATACCAACAAGCTTCAAATTCAACCCTATAGTAATGTTGAGGAAAATAAAATGGCTCCAGCATATGAATGGACCATTGTGATAAGGATGCATGATTCTCGAAGGAACTACAGTCATTTTGTAGACTAATTTTTGGCCCCATTGCATCAAGCAATTACAAATACTCAAATGCCTAGATTTCCTATGTCATGTAGAAATTGCATTCAACTAGGAAAAGAAATACAATTGGTTGATTGGTACTTAATGGAAGAATATACTATGCTAAGATTTTATGGATTGGAGGTACGGCCATACAAACTTCCAATACATGTGACAAAAAGGGTTTTTGCGTTGGAATATGTAAGGTAGATGCAGAGTACCGATGAAAGACACTTTACTGGTTAGGGGAAGAAAACCTTATTTCCTTCTTTATATTTTTCATGTGGAGGGATCACATTCGAGAGAAAATCATTTAGTGTGGCACATGATCTTTTGAAAAAAAATGATTTTGATGTTATCTGTCACTGGCAGTATGATCCATGTGACACCATTAAATCAATGATTGTGCTCAATAAGAATGTTGGAAGTAGAATTCAACATCAAAGTAAACCCTTGCTTGAAAACTTAAGAAACAAGGATTCTTGGGATGAGGTCAAAGTGGCAATGGAGAAAAGTGCTGCTAAGAATGGTATTTCTTTTGAACAATTGTTAGCAGAAATTATGGCATTGCATTGAAAGACAATTAGGAGGTACAACATTTTTTATGAAAAAAGTCATAAACCATCTACTAGAGTAAAAATTCCATATTCTCTGGAGAAGGAAGTGACAGAAAAAAATTGGTCACAATAAAAAATTACTGCCTTTTGGTCTATGAGGAAGGAGCTAGGTGATCTAATAGCTCTTGTAGAGTATGGAGATAACGAAGAAGATCTTGAGTTTAGAAAATTATGGAATATAGAGCATCTAGATGAACGAGAAGATGAAGAAAGTGATGATGAATCTAATGATGATAGGGAAGAAGAAAGCCATGTCAATTTCAAACTTGGTTTAAGTGAGGCTGCAAAAGAATCATTTACTACAGGAGTAGCCATAGCTGAAAAAATGATGAAGGTGGTCCTTTGGGGTCCCAAAGACAAGGCCCTTGGATGGTGACAGATGTAGAGCATAGAAAACCAGTTGATAAATCTAGCCTTGGGGTTGAAGGTGAAAAAGTAGACCTAGGGCATACAAGTCAATTTGTTAGAGCTTCAAATAGTCATCCTCATGGTCAGACACAATCACAACTAGGACATTCCCATGGTGGAGGGCTTAGTGCAACTGGAACTACCTCTTGTGGCGATGGCATGGGTAGTAGTACTAGTAGTGGTCAACATGTGCAACAACAGAAAATTACACACAAGAGGACAACAACATAATATACCACAGAAACACCAGGTGATCAAGGAATAGAGAAGAGGCAAAGGATTTTGACAGGTACAGCTCCAAGTCACACTACCAGTGGATCCACCACAAAGGATTTATTTTCAAGCACTCCCCCAATGCCAGTTAGTCTGGTTGTGACATCATTAGCAACTACAAGTACTCCTATTCCTTCGCCATACAAGTATTCCATTGTTCCTACGTCATCGGGTTTTGATTACATTGAAGAGTTTAAAAAGAAATCATAATTGAATAAAAAAGAAAAGAAGCAACTGATGGAGAGTGTGTCTGCTCTAACTTCAGAGCCTACAACAACCATGGTATTACCCACATTTGACACAAGTAAAGAAATCATGGAGTACACATTTCTTGTTCCCACAGTTCAAAATAAACTAGCAAATCAGATGGATCCATTTGAATTCGAGGTGAACAATTTTCAATTGGATTTTTTTGGACTCAGAAATATTGCCAAAATTAATGTATCAAAGCATAACAATGATTTGGTGTACACATCATTGCTAAAGTAAGATGGAGAGAAAAAAAGGTTGCAAATTCAAATTGAAAAGTTGTAGGTAGACCTAGCAAATGAGAAAGCAAAGAGGAAAGTAGCAGATAACAGAATTAGAAAAAAGAATTAAAAAATTTGCCTCTACATCAACAAGCAAAGAGGATAAGCAGAATGAGACTGCAATGAATGAACTGAAGCAAAGGCTAGATGAGAGCAACAAGAAATATGATGAGGAAAAATCCACTTCAAAAAATTAAGACTAAGCCATTGCAAATGGAAATGCATAGTGGGAACAAAAAGTGGAGAAGGGGAGAAAAAGAAAAAAGATTAGAGGTAGAGGTGATGGAAGCAAAAATAGAAATTAGTCTTATCAAAATAAGTTATCGCATTTTGTAGAAAACAATGAGGCATATGAAACAAAAGATCTAGGATGAAATAATGTAGGGGATTGATCATTTGTGTGACATGTTTCAATTGATTGATGCTATCAGACAACATCATAATAAGCTCAACAAATATTTAATGGACAACAAAAAAGTGTCGGCATTAGAGAAATCAACAAATCAAATTCAACAAATAATCTACAATACCAGTGAAAATGATTTAAAATCAAAAGGGATTACTAATCGGCTTGCTACATCAATGACATTGTCATTTGTCATTGAAAAGTGTTTGAGAATGCTTGAAATGAAGGAATATTTGCATTTGGCTACAGACAAGCTGAAGGTGGATGAAAAGGTAAGGAACTTCACAGAGCTTGGTTTGCCAGAGGCTTTTGACACAAATGAGTGATTCGTTGGAAAGAATGATTTCAAAAAGAAGATGGAGGATGCAAGGAAGTTTGATTTGGACCAGTTTCCTCAGAACCTAGATGTGGTGACCTATTTGGATTCCATCAAACCACTGCTAACCCTGAATGCAAAATTGACTGAAGAATCCAAGACAGGTTCCAATTTGAATCATGAATTGTTAACAAATCTTCAAGTCAAACAGCATCAATTAGAACAAATGACAATTCCAACACCTTAAGAGTGGAAGTTGCTAGAAAAGGTGATGCAGTGATTTAATTTTTGATAATATGAGTTTCCAAGTTCCAACTCAACTCTGTGCCGAGTTATCTTTGAGCAAGATTTTTCATTGCCAATGCCTCTATGTATTCCTTCATGTGATAATCAATTTAAAAGCTCAAATCCAGACTTCAGTAATGTGTTGATGTTCAATTATCTGTATTATTTATTATATCATTTGAAGAAAAAGTTTGGTAGTGGTTTCAACTTCTAGATACACTTTAAATGATTGTTGATGTTCATTGTTGTATATGCTACTAATACTATTGTTAATGTGTTATTAATCTAATAAGCATTGAGTTGAGTGATGAATCGTTGAGTACATGCTCAAGTTTTACTTTTAACACAATTAAAATATGAACTATAAGGTGATTTTAATTCCATGCATCCATAATCTTAGTGAAATTGCATTACAATTCACACATCAATACTCAATCTCCATGACTACTTATCTGATCCACTAAACATTTATATGAATTCATGCTTTAATCAAGGTACTTTAACTGGTTCATTAAACCAAAGCCAAAATTAAAACATACATCAATGCATAATATTAATGACAAAGAAGATTAATGAAAAATCATTGATCATATTTCATTAATAATTCATGTAAAATGTTACAGCTAGAGAGACGATAGACTCAAAATAAGGGAGAAAAACAAGCTTAGTCGCTAGTCCTCTAAGTTTTATAACCTTGTCACGTAGTTCTAAATTTTCATAACTTCTTGATTCCCTGACTTGGTTCACTTTGTTGAGAAACTGAGTTGCAAGTCTTTTAGACCTAACCTTTGAGTTTGAGTTATGGTGTGTGGATTTATTATGCTTTTGTTGAGTAGTTTTTCATGGATTATCTATTATTGGAATTGGAATGATGGATTTTTGGTTAGTTTCATTGTTGTGGTTACTATCACTCAAAGTCGTGGTTTTGGTGCTTTTCCTAACCTTAGTCGCTAGTCCTCAAAGTATTATAACCTTGTCACGGAGCTCTAAATTTTCATAACTTCCCAATTCCCCAACTTGGTTGATGGTTCACTTTGTTGATTTGCAAGTCTTTCTTGTTCATCTTTCTAGTCGGTGGGTTGGAGGTTTCAGAAACTTTGAAACTTCAGACTTTCGTTCTAAGGTTCCAAGTTTCAGTGACCACATGACATTATGGACTTATCTTGCCTTTCAAAGGTGTTGTCATTTGACACCTCATTGAATGCTATGTATGGGCTACTATAAAATATAAAATATCACAATTTCATGGAATACAACATAAAATATCATCAACTACAATTGGACTTTGGAATATGATTCATGAAGTGCAATATAAAATAAAATATCATGGTGTGCAATGATTCAAAATTTCATTGAATACAATATAAAATATCATCAACTACTATGAAACAATGGAAACTAATCCATGAAGTGTAGTATAAATACCTAAAAGTTGCTAATTCTCTTCCATTTCCCAAATGGAGTCAGGGTCCTCAAACTGACGTTCATCATTAGATAAAGTAAAAGAGTTGTCTTGAATTTGATTCCAAGTTTGGTCTTCATTTTCTTCGGCCTATGTCTCAAATTCAACATTCATTGTGTTATTTGTGTCAATTTGATATGTCCTAGTCGCACTACCACTGCCACCAGTACCAGCGTTTGGAATTGGAGTATTGCACAAACTGGTCCTTCTTCTTTCACATGTGGACCTCCAGATTGTGAGTGCACTTTCAAAAGGAAAATTAAAGAGATTATACACAATTCCTTTCAACCTCAAGCAATTTTCCAAATTCTTGTCTAGTTTGTTTCTTAACTTTGATTTCAAAAACCCCAATGTATTGAAAACTCTCTCATCCTCCACTGACCCCAATATCATTGTTTGACATAAATCAACAAGTTTGAAATATTCTGATATCGAACCATGCAATATTTCACTCTGACCTAAGTTTGTCCAAACCTTTTTTATTGATCTTAGTTCAAAGACCTTCTCCTTGCCCACAGATTTATACTAGTCCCTCATAGTTGTTGCAAATCTCCCAGATTATTTTCTAAGCTTAGCTTCATTTAAAATTCCTTCTATTTTTTGCTCATCGTATGTTACACTTTTCAAAACTTGTTTGATCAAGATTTTTACTTGATCATGAAAATATTTTGGGTTCTCTCGATTTTCCCAAAATTGAGGATACACAATACCCATGGCTTCAAGTATTTCATGTCAAGGGAATCTTTCACGTATCTTTGATGAAAGATATTTTTCAATTTCCTTCAAATTATCACCAACAGATTTAACAATGCCTTTAAAATATTCCTCCTTAACAACTACTTCTCTGCTAGAGTGTTTGGCTGTCTTACAATGGTACATTGGTATCTCATATCCACATACACAGATACATAAGTTCCCACTTGCATTAAATTGTAAATAATTATTAGGATTATTCAAATCAGTAATTTTCTGCCACATGAAATAATTTGGGCCATCTTGTGTTAGATCTAGATATAGATGATCAAGGGCCAAGCATGTATGTTTATGTAGATTAGCATATTCATTAATATACATAGTTCTATCTTGGGATTTCTTCACAAGATTGTTCATCTCATCCAGCATGGGGAGAAGACTACCTAAACTCAAGAGTGTCTCTATATCACTTAACCTATGTAAGAGGTCAAGAGCTTTGTCTATTGTGTTGTGATGCTCGTACATCACTCCAATCAAGGATTGATATTATGAAAGAAATTGTTGCACTGGTCCATGCAAGGAGATCCATCTGGTATCAACATCCTTAAGAAGCTTGTTTCTTGGTGTTATTCCCTCAGCAAAATTTTGAAATTTTGTGAAATGTTTGGGACTTCGGCAGAAGTATGCGTGGATCTCGCGGACTAGATTTTCAACTTTTGATATTGTAGGAAGCTTGCTTACAATTTTGAATGCTAAATTCATTTTGTGGGCCATGCAGTGAATTCCAAGCATGTATGGTGCACAAGTAGTTTGTAACTTTGTGCAAACACTGGTCCTTTGACCTTGCATCGCTGCAGCTCCATCAGCCCCTACACACACCAACTTTTTGGCAATTGTCAACTCATCCATAACTGCAATTTCATTCAAAGATTTCTTGAATAGTTCAAATATATTTTGCGATGTTGAACTATCCTTCATTTTATGAACATAGAGAAGACGAGCTTGGCGAACATGTCGTTCTACAGTATACAAATGCATACAAACCCAAGAAGTATTGTCTACCACAATAACTTCATCTAAAGATAATGCAATGAAATTTGACTCTTTTACTTTCTCCTTTAAATCTTCCTTTTCAACTGCACTTAAGACAATTTTCCCATTCCCATCCAGCATTTACTAACCAATGTGACAAGGGATAGTGAGAAACATTCAAAAAAGATAATAAACCAAAATATTTTGGGTAGTTTGTCATAGGACGCCCTCTGGACAAAATATGAAAAACAACACTCATCTAAATAGTTTTTGACATATTTGTTGCTTCCATTGGTTTTTCCAAATTGAGCCTCAAGTGTACCTTTACATGCAGCAATGTTTGATATTCTTTTTTCATGCTCTTCATAATTTGCAGCATACCTAACATGAAGATATTCTTCCTTTGATTTCCATCATATGACTAATTCTTCCTTTTCGTGTATGATTTCTTTTTCATAAACTTTACCAATATGATTTTCTATAGTGTTAATCTTTAGCTGCAATGTCTTGGCTCTTCCACATTTCCAACTACAAATCATACATTTGGCCAATGTTGCCTTTTCAATACCGTTTGCATTGCCAATCCCCACTAGTTTCATGAATGGGTACTTTAACAACCAACCAAGTTGAAAATTCCTTGTCATTTCCCACTCGCGCCCCATTTTTATTTGCTTCTTCTTTTCTTGCTACCAATATCATCATCCTCATCCAAGTCAATTATCTCATTCTAGCTAACCGGGCCCATGATATCCCTTGGAACATCTTCTACAGTATTGCCATCTTGATTTGATACATTTTGATTTAAATCAATGACAATCTCAACTTGACCTTCTGATGGCAGTGAGGTATTGTGAATGCTACCAATATTTGGTGGAAGAGTTGATGATGTAGCTCCATCTTGACCTGATGGATCAGAAGCTTTGGAAATTCCAAAGTAAGACTGTATGGTACGTCTAAGTTTTTGGTGTTTTGATGGCCTCCCAGTCTCTTCACCACCCTGAGGAGTGGCAGGAGTCTCTTCACCACCCTGAGGAGCGACAAGAGTCTAAGGAGCGCCAAGAGCCTTACCACCCTGAGGAGTGGTAGGAGTCTCTTCACCACCCTAAGGAGCAGAAAGAGCCTTACCCTTGCTGCTGGCTCGACATATTAATCTCTGATTCACTCGATATATTCATCTCACTTCGAATAAAAACTAGAAAAAAATGTCTTCTTGTTTAAGGATAGAGAATAATAATATAGATCCCATTCCCTACTCAATATCATCTTTAATACTGAAGCAAGAATGGAAAAGAGATAAAGAAAACTTATTATTATAACTAATAACACTATGAAGAAATGATCACTCACCTTTAAGTCAATGTTTTCAGCTTTTGTTGACTTCCGAATCGAGAAGTAGAACCTCAAAACTGAACAAAATGTGTAAGAATAAATGACACTTTCGATTGTATTTATATCAATCCATGATTCCATATTTGGAGAATTCTGTGAGATTTTTAAATAGTATATTAAAAATTTGGTTAATCTTGCGTGCTTATACAACGATACATTGTAATTTTCAATGCAAAATGTGTCCTCAAATGTAATTAGTTTTTAATGTTATTGGCGAAATAGGTCCTCATAAGCAACTATTTATAAATTTAAATTGGTGAAATGGGTCTTCACAAGCAACTATTTATAAATTTTAATTGGTGAAATGGGTCCTGATACAATGTTGTTTTAATAGTATTGGTGAATATGTAGGTGTTTTATTAAATGCTTTCGGTATTCTAGGCGAAAATATTAGTTGGTCCAATTGAAATGCATAGTTTGACAATGGCGAATTTGTTGCTTAAATATGCCTCATAAAAAACTCATTGGTAAATGGACATGCATTAGACCTATAGTTCGTAAAATATGGGCGATTTGGATACCCTATTGGTGCGAGAAATTCACCAATTTTGACTTGGCCGATTCCTAGAATTCACCAATTGGCAAAGATTTGCCACTAAAATTTTCCCTAATCTTCAGAGCCTCCATGAACACCTCTGAAACATCAAGCCTCCTCAATGCATCCTACATGTGTCCAAGCATGTAACCACACATCTCATGCCATGATTCACATATGTGCACTCTTCATACGAATACTCAAAACCCCAACTATCCAACCTTAGCTAAATACGCTTGTGTTTGCTTTTATACAAACAAGCTCACACAAAACCACCAAGTGGTATTACATAAAACCATGTGACTAAAACCATGAGATTACAAAACCATGACCCCACATTTAATATTAGGTACTTTATTAAATTGCTTTCCCCAATATTAAATAAATACGTGCTTTTACAACTTACATTCAACTTATGTCCCAATGTTACATACAACATAAAGTGGCCCCAAGAATGTTAACTCCTAGTGATGCATGCACTTCTAGGTCCCCCTAGGTGCACCACACACATAATAATAAATGAAACATTATAAACATTATGGAAGGTGTACAACACCTAATTCCTAACATTCTCCCACTTGTTGTATACATTTCATAAGAGGTAACAAGTAACCTCAAAACATGAGCAAGGAAACAATCACTATAGCCACATATACCATCAAGGAATCAAAATGCTCCATGTTCTCCATCAGGAAACCTGTAACAAGAAACAAGGTGACCACCATCCCAAGCATGAATGCTTCCATCCTCCATCATGCCAATGCACAAAGATAGGAAGCCATACAATCTATCATAACAAAGCATAAGTCCCGCCTCAACTAATATCCCAAACATAAACACTCAATCCAAAGGTATCAATATGCACTAGTAGTTGTCAAGATACATTAACCATAGCTAAAATAACATCCACAACAAGTGCTAACACATCCAACTATCCATACCTCCAAGGTATACAAAACATAGTAAACTTATTCCATCAACATATACACCCATAAACCACAATCACAAGCTCCATGTGCAAACCTATCAAAGAATGACATACACATCCAAGAGCTCCCACTGCATGGATAATGCAAATTTGAAAATGATCAAGGCATACCAAGTCTACCAATAGCATCACATAGAAGGTATAAACAACATCATGTAGTACCAAGGAACATCCACAATGATATGTAAAACCTATAAATAAATAACCTATAAGAAAAACTCTAACCACAAGTCTCCATAGCTCTCTCGTGTTCTCCACACCCAACAAAGGAAAGAGATAAAGGAACCCCCATGTCATCACCCAAGAACATAAGTGAAAAAACATGACCACAAGTTATTGATCACAATAGCTCCAACCAAACCTCAAGACCAATGTAATGTGAAAACAAGCATCTGGGAAGATAACCAAGACCAAAGAGAGAAACACTGCACATCATACACCTATAGAAAGTCCTACATACCTCTAAATGCTAACTATTTAAAGTGTGATCTCCTCCACAATACCCCAAAAGAAAATCCATAACAAAACCCAACCGTTCAATCACCAAGATTAAACATAACATATGTATCATGTAGCTAACATGGATGTAAGCCTCTCCAAACAAGAAGATCAAACTCAATGCAACCATTCCCAAAGAAGGAAATCATCCCATAAACCATCTCCTAATATCCTCATAATGAAATCATAATATCAACTCATATATGCAAGGACATAACAAATACAAAACATCTCTCAAAATAAATCCTCCAAAACTAACCATGTATCCATAGCTCAAGATCCATATCTATGAAAGATAAGCATAAATCATAATACACCTAAAAGGAACAATTGGCAATACCTCTCAAGTAAACCGTCGAGTAGACCAAGACTAAGGAATGATAATGCTCCTCCAAGATATCCAAGTCATCATGACTCATCCAAGAACGCTCTCCTCATAGGTCCATGTTGGACTCGCGTCCAACCAAGGTGTAGGCTCCTCAAAATTCCTACTGAAATCTCATCAAGATTAACCATCTCAACATGTCTCTAACCATAAGAGAACTCCAAGCCTCACCCAAGTCTCCATGTATCCACGAGCACCTGTAACCAATCAATACATGCCAAAATCCAAATGCAACATAGAACCATCATGAAGTAATCAAGCAAATGATCATGTACTCAATACAAAGAGAACTAAACAAGATCAATGTCAAAGCTCCAATCGCGAATCGAAAACATGATCTAACCATCTCATCCTAGGAGATCACATACTCCATATGAACATAGCATATGCTCTAATCAACATAGCATACATTTGTATCATGTCAAAACTTTAATGTGCACAAACAAGAGTATACCATGACATAATAGCAATCATCCTATCAAACAAGGATAACATGTCAAAATACAAAGCATATAAAACACCTCAACCAAGGACTCTATGATTCCTCTATGGCTCCAAGATGTCAACATAATGAAGATAGTCATATCCCATCAGTGAACCTACAAATTTGAAAGACCCTTCTGTAGCAATAGGATCTAAGAGCTTCTCCAAATATTTGTAACACTAAAGAAGATCATCCACCATCAAATGGTGACTCCACATCATTGCCAACAACTCCCACTGAATCATGATATCAAGTCACACATGGCATCATGATAAACATCTCCTAAATGAAGATCATTTAGGTCTACACACACAACTGAAATGTCAATAACATTAAGTAAAACCAAGATCTCCAAGCCAAGAAGATACAACTGCCAACAAACCATCATGAATATATCCAACATTGCCAATCCATCACTATCAAAAGATCCCACTAAAAATTATAACCAAGTTATCCATAAGAAATTGATAAAACCATCATGCTACAAGTCCCAAAACCATCTATCCAGGTACTATAATCATCATCCTTCCTCTCATCTCAAAGCACACATACCAATGTACAAATGACCATAGCCAAGGCCTACTAACAAAGTCTACAACAACACTGAATCAAATCTGGTGGATATAGACAGTCCACATCCTAGTCATCCCACTACAATAAATAGGTTGCACATAACTCATAGATCTAATTGTTGAAACATGCAAACTCATCATCACACTAGTAAACTACAAACTGAGATATCAAAAAGAATAATCCCGTAGACCACATGACTCAAACATCAAATCAACCTCAAATATGATTTTCCAAACATGTCCACAAACAAGTAACCATAGTCAAGGAACCAAAAAAGCATATAGGAAATTAAAAAAATCTACTAACACCAAACCAAATCACCACCAAAACACCACAAACTTGATTATGTCACATCAATACAAAAGTGTACCTACATAATCAAGACACCATAATCAACATCAATGTTGTACCTTCACTCAATTATCACCCACACAAGACTCCAAATATCAAACCATGTCCAAACATGTCCTCAAAACCAAAGACAACATGTGTACTTCCTCAAGTTTTCACCTCTTGACTCATCTGGATGATTATGTAATCACACCTCAAATCTCAGGCACCAACAAGTGTTCAAAAAATTACATAACTCTCCATACTCGTCAAACTGAGAAGCTATCTGCACCACTATGAAGTAAATTGAACATGCTCTCCAATGCCTATTTGAAATCAAAAAACTAATTTTGTATGCAAAAGTTATGCTCAAAACTGTGAAACTTAGAACATCTAGCTTCTAGGCCCCCAAAACTGATCAAAATAGCAAAATCATGGAACCAAATCTCTACCACAACATAGTGCTTAGATAAAGCTTTTTAACAAGGATAAGAAGTAAAAAATCAAACAACTTGGGTGAAAGTTATGCCTGTTTGAAAATAAATCCTCCAATTAGGCCTGCTGGTGGCTGACAGGCGGCCCACCGGTAGTGCTCAGGTGGAGGATTGACAACAAAACTCAAAAATGTTTTAAATTCATTTAAAAGGCAGCTAGTTTGAAATTTTAAATGGAAAATTTTAAATAATATAAAATTGTGTTTTATTGAGCTACAAGTTTAAATATTTAGGGCCTGCGGGGGGTTGTACGCACGGTCACCCAACGGACTGAGGCCCATGATTGGGGCTCAACAGGACCATTGACAATGTTGGCCGTACCCACGAGTATCAATCGACATGTTAGCACTTTCCAAGGTTGACAGGGGGTGCGGGGGTCTACAAACCCACCCCCCAATCCTAGACACCAACAAGCGTTCAAAAAAATACATAACTTTCCATACTCATCAAAGTGAGAAACTATCAATGTCACTATGAAGTAAATTGAACATGCTCTCCAATGCCCAGTTGAAATTGAAAAACTGATTATGTATGTAAAAGTTATGCTCAAAACTGTGAAACCAAGAACATCTAGATTCCAGGCCCCCAAAATTGATCAAAACAACAAAATCAGGGAGCTAGAACTATACCACAACATAGTGCTTAGATGGGCCTTTCTAATGAGTACAAGAAGTCAAAATCCAACAACCTAGGTGAAAGTTATGCTTGTTTAAAAATAAATCCTCCAATTAGGCCTATTGGTGGCTCGTAGGTGGCCCACCGACGATGCTTAGGTGGAGGAGCAACAATAGAACTCAAAAATGTTTTAAATTCATGTAAAAGGCCGCTGGTTTAAAATTTTAAATGGAAGATTTCAAATCATATAAATTTTTGTTTTATTGTTGGTGGTATAAATATTTTAGGGTCCATGGGGGGTTGTACACACAGTCACCCAATGGATCGAGGCTCGTGACTGAGGCCCGACGGGACCACTGATAGCGTTGATAGTGCACACGAGTATCGGTCGACGTGTCAGCGCTTGTCAAGGTTGACATGGGGTACGAGGATCTGCAGACCTGCCCCCCAATCCTAGGCACCAACAAGTGTTTAGAAAATTGCACAACTCTCCATACTCATCAAACTAAGAAACTATCAACACCATTGTGAAGGAAACTGAACATGCTCTCCAAAGCCTATTTGAAATTGAAAAACTAATTTTGTATGCAAAGGTTATGCTCAAAACTATGAAATTGAGAACATTTGGCTTCTAGGCCTCCAAAACTAATCAAACAACAAAACTAGGGAACTAGACCTATACCATAGCATAGTGCTCAGATAGAGATTTTTGACAAGTATAAAAAGTCAAAAATCCAATAACTTGGGCGAAAGTTATGCCCACTTGAAAATAAGTCCTCCAATTAGGCCTACTAGTGGCTAGCTAGCGGCCTATCGGCGACGCTTGGGGGGAGGAGCAATGATGGAACTTAGAAATGTTTTAAATTCATTTAAACGGCCACTAGTTTGAAATTTTAAATGGAAGATTTCAAATTATATATATATATATATATATATATATATTTATTTATTTATTTATTATTGGCAATTTAAATATTTTAGGGCCCGCGAGGAGCTATACATGCGGTCCCCTAGTGGATTGAGGCTCGTGACCAATGCCCAACGGGACCACTAATAGTGTCAGCACCTACCAAGGTTGACAAGGGGTATGGGGGTCTACAGATCGCCCCCTTACCCCTTTTTCTAGAAAAAAATAAATAGATTTTCTGTAGGACCAAAATAATAAAAAAAATTATTTATTTTGCAAGGATAATTTTTTATGAAGTGGTGAGAATTATTATTTTTTAATTTATTTTATTTTGTAGATATTTTCTTTGACCATACAACCAAGTAGGGCAGATAGGGATTTTTTTTGCATTTTCTCACAATGGCCAAAATAGGGCAAACTTTATATGAATCTTTGTCTCTCAACCATCTTGGATCCAAAGGCGAGGTCCATTTTGTCCCAAAGGGTCATCTTCAACACTTCCCCCATAAAACCCTCACATGAACACACATCCAAGAAACCCTTTTGACCCAACATTTCTCACACCCCTAATATGCAAACAACCCATCATAACAACAAACCCAAAACCCTTAGATTTGCAATAAACAACCTGCAAAACGCTCATATCTGGCCATGTCTTTCACTCATTCCATGCAAGCCCTAGATTCAAACTTAACAATAGATTTACTTAGCCAAGGGTTATCCAACCATAACCATGGATTTGATACCAAATGAAAGGAAACTTGTAGCTATCTAATGATAATTTCCACATAACCCAAAAGAGAAATCAATGCAAATAAGTACTCAAAATCCATATGTAAGAGAATAAACAACATACCCATGAAAGATCGAGACAAGATATACCCTGAGAAATCCCTCAAGAGGGAAAAACGTAACCTCCAAAAGCATCCATGACTCATGCATTATTCAACAATAAACATTACAATACATCTTTAGAGCCTCCATGAACACCTCTGAAACATCAAGCCTCCTCAATGCATCCTCCATGTGTCCAATAATGTAACCACACATCCCATGCCATGCTTCACATATGCACTCTTTAGATGAAGACTCAAAACCCCAACTAGCCAACCTTAGACAACTACCCTTGTGTTTGCTTTTATAGAAACAAGCTCACACAAAACCACCAAGTGGTATTACATAAAACCATGTGACTAAAACCATGAGATTACAAAACCATGACCCCGCATTTAATATTGGGTACTTTATTAAATAAATTTCCCCAATATTAAATCAATATATTTTTACAACTTACATTCAACTTATGTTCCAATGTTACATACAACATAAAGTGGCCCCAAGAATGTTAACTCCTAGTGATGCATGTACTTCTAGGCCCCCTAGGTGCACCACACACATAATAATAAATTAAACATTATAAACATTATGCAAGGTGTATAACACCTAATTCCTAACAATGCATACATTTCATCCAGATTTGTGGCTTCATTACTAGATTTGGGGGAGTCAAAGGAGATGGTTAGGGCTCTCACAAAGGAGCTAATAAAGAACTTTCTAGGGGAATTTGAAGAAGTGATCGAGCAACAAGGTTAGGTGTAGACATTAGGACATAAAAAAGGTTTTCAAAGATAAAGGCAGTTGTTTAGTGGCTTCCACTCCTTCCAAAATTTAGAACCACAACTCTAATGTAGCACCAAAATAAGGCAGCAAAAGGATGTTCCTTCCTCAAGAAAGTAACGAACTTGGAACCCATATTTGGCCTTGAGAGGATGTTCAATTTTTTTTTGATACATAAATTAAGCACAAAAGGGGGCCTAACCCTAAATATGTCACTAAACTAGTCATAAAGATGAGACAAAAAATACAAAAGGAAATCCAAAATTCAATGATTTCCACCCGCTTCGGTCACCCCTAACTAATCAACTACCTCCATCGTTGTCATGTATACACCATCTCCCTCCTCCCCTATATGATCCTGGTTAGCCTCAGCTACTAGTAAAGCAAGAACCATGAGCTCATTCTCTAGATTTCATGCCCCTGATAACTCCTTCTGAAGGTTTATATTGCCTAAGACCTCTGCCATGCGAGCATTTGTATCTTTTTTGACACTCTAGATAACAAAGGGGATCCACAGTCCATTAATTGGAAAGACCAATTGTGGCCAAACACTTCCAAGTGGTTATAGCCCCAACCCCCAACCATGCTCAAATAGAATTACATGGCCTCGCACAACTGTGCCTTAATTAATTGATGTGTTAGGAAACACACCATGCTTTCTCCTCCCACACATGAAGTAGCCACACCATGAACATGGAGCATATATCCGAATTGACTTGGAAATGATAGGTAGAAAAAAGGAATCTAGCGCCCATAATTTGTTTAATCACCTCTAGAGTTTCCTCATCCACTATATTGAAAATCTATCTCATCCTTGTGTCCGACACCACACCATGAAAATTCATATGCCTCACCTTCGCACCCAAGAAGATAGTAGTCTCCATGATCGATTACGTAAATTGCACCCTTCTATTGCACAATTTAATAAATAGCCACTACCACCTGCATCCTTCTACATTTAAGACCCCTGACAATCCTTGCCTTGGTCTCAACAGCATGTATCCTTCTAGGCTAGATCACATGTGTGAGATAGCTATTATTAAAGGTTGGCATCTCATTGTAATCACCAGTAATCTCAAGTGCATCTTTCGATAGTTGGTCAACTTCGACATTCCCTTCCCTATAAATATGTGAAATTTTAAACTCTTCAAAACCCGCTAACTCCCCCATAATTCGTGATAACCATTTTTCCAGCTTTCAATTTGTTGCACTCTTTCAAATTGTGTTGATAACTATCATAAGATTGCCTTCGAGATGGATTTTTGCAAGCACTAACCTTTTGCAAAGATTTAAGCCCAACTAGGCAGCTTGGAACTCTGCTTCATTATTGGTAACATCCCTCAATTTTTCACCCACCTAGCTATCTACTCACCATTATGATCTCTTATAATGCACCTTCCTCCTGATGAACCTAGATTGCCTTGAACTACCCCATACAAATTCACCTTTACCCACCCCCCATCCATCAGATACCACTTCACATCCACTCTAGGATTTTTGCTAAGATCATCCTTGCAAGCCCCATAAATAGGGGAGTGGATGTTCAAATTCATCAACTAGGAGAAAGAGTGGGAAATATAGGTAAAAGTATTTAAAAACCTGGTATAAAATATATGTAATTTAGATGAGTTATTAAAGAGCTTAGGATTCCATTATAACCTGAAGCAATAGAAGAATAAACATGCAATGCAATAGGCAAGATAGTTTTAGGCTCTACCTAAATTTTGTATGTAAAGAGTAGGAGCCTAAGACTTTATGCATATTTTTATTATGAATTAATATATGGAGCAGCTCTATGTTGCAACTTACCCATAATTTTTTTTAAATAATATATTGTTATATAATAATTAAAATAATATTATACACTTATAATAAAGAGATAATTATTATTATAAAATTTGGATAAAGTATTGTTTAAAAAATATGATAATAAGATTCAAATTGACCAAAGGTATATTTAAAATATGAGAAGGATATTAATATAATTTTAATATAAAATTATAAGACTTTTAATAATAAGTAATAATATAAAAATATAATTCCCCCACTTATGGGGTTCAACAGGTTAATCTGACTTCTCATATGAGGAAAGACGTCAAATGGTCCTCTCCAAATGAAGGGTGGGTCAAGATAAATTTTGATGGGGCTTCACGTGGGAACCTTGGAGAAGTTGGAGTTAGGTGCGTTATAAGAAATCAAAGTGATTTTTTTAATTGGTGGTAGAAAAAAAATTAAGGTGAGAAAAAAATAATAAGGATGAATTTCACATGACTTTATTAGGTTTGGAGATGGGGAAATTTAAAAAAAATTAAAATATTCATTTAGAATGGGACTCCCAAAATATTGTGTCATTTTCAAAAAAATCACTCCCCAAACTGTAAACTGAATAAATGGTTGTGGTAGATTGTAGGGTTGCTAAAAATTTGCAATGATTTCAAACTATCCCATATGTATAGGGAAGGAAATGAGGTGGCGGATGAGGCTATAAATGTGGCAGTTGAGATGAATCCTAGCGAAGTCATATTAGATTCGATAGAAGCTTGGCACATGTTCTACAACTCAAGGTGTGGGAAGGAGAAGTAAATTGTAGGTGGTTAAATGTGAAAGGATGGGTGTAAATAATGAAAGATTAAGGAAAGAGTGTGGAGATACTCAAGCTCATTTGGAAATGATTGTGGCCTGAATTTAAAGGAGGTGATGGCCAACATTTTCATACATAATATGTTGGTAATTCGTAGAGCTAGAATGGATACAACAATGTGATTAAAGGTCAAGAAAAGGAAAATGGCCATTCTAGGGGAGATATTAGAGTGAAGGATGATGGTAGTATTTAAAAAAAATGTTGGGGTGGTGATACACGTGTTAAGGCTAGGTTTTGGATATGTTTACATAAATGAGGCAACATGCTACCAAGTGAACGTAGACATAGCCTATATGTTCATGGTAATGTTGTTGGATATAAGGGAAGGAATGAGGGTAGTGGAGAAGGTAATATAATGTCTAGTGTGGCCACACTGGCATCAATGAATGAAAGGGATTCTATGTCGTGCCTTTCCTAAGGTTGGCCTAACGCTTGAAGGTCTGCTCTAGTAACATATTACAAAAGCATAAAATGTAGCTTGGGTGTCATTCGTCATTTGAGGGCTAGGGATGAATGTAATCCAACATTGCCATCATATTCATCTTAGCATCAACTTTGTCAAAACCCTTACAAGGGATAATTTTGATGGTGTGGTCAATCGGTCATTCACATTGGTTAATTCACCAACAACGGTGGAAATTGAAGATGGGGATGATGAGTAAGTAGGGGTTTTTTGGGGTGTGTTTGTTGATTTTGCATTATGTTGCTAAGCATATATTATAGGGTTATGATAGGGGTGTCATGCCTAGGATAGGGGTAGTAGATATAAGGTCAGTTGTGTTACAAGACAACATGTTCAAAAGATATTTTGTGTTTTGGGATTCATTTTGTACATGGGGAAAACTTGTAGAATTATCAAAATTAGCCCATAAAGGGGCACCGATGTAATCCTTTTTTTGAATCAATGAAAAGGGTGTGGCCCCTCGCAACTACTTTTACTGATAAAAAATAAAATAACTATAATTAAAATAAAAAAATATAGAATTAGATTTCTAAAATTAGATTATAAGAATATTAAAAATCTTAATGATTTATGATATATTATAAATATGATATTGAAAGGTGTATAACATTATGTAAAGGAAATTAAGTAATTTTTCTAATCTATTGTATTAATTAGAAATAAAATAAAAAATAAAAATAATATAAAATTTAAAAACCAATTCAATTGATGATATTATACATACAAATTTTATTTAAAAATCAATTCAATTGATGATATTATACATATAAATATTATTTATGTGTGCACACATAGCATGGATTCTTTATAGCTACTTTATCTCCTTCATTTGGGGATCATGGCACTACAATAGCTACATTTTATTCTAGAAAATCAAATTCTCAATAATTAATTTGTAACATAATTTGAATTAACACATTTAAATTTTACATTAGAAAACATTTATAAATATTTTTGGAATAAGAAAGTTCTAATTTGTTCAAAATACAATTGCTAATAACTAATTAACCAAAACTCATTACAATTGCCTAAGGGGATGTACGAATAAATATTACAGTTGTAAATGCTACTAGCATACCTAAGATAAATCTATGTAAAACGAGACCAAGATACATCCCTTTTCAAGATGTCTAATTTTGAATCAATTAATCATATATAAGTGGAATAAGTACTTCAAAAAAACATCTCCTAGTAACTTTTACATATATTTATTTAAGATAGATATGCTAGTAATATTATAATTTTAAAAACTCTTTTCAATTTAAATTACATTTTGTATACATTTTATATTTTTTTTCAATTTTATAGATAAAAAGCAACCTAAGGGTTTCTCCCTTTCTATAAACCATAAACATAAAATTACATTTTTTGTTTTGGGTTGTTGTTCTCTCGACCATGCGTATCTAAGAGATAACAAAAGCTTGGAGGACACAAGATTTACTTTTCTATTGACTAGACTACAAAGATTGTTATTTTAGACTCCAACTAGCTAGTTGGTGTAGACACTCAAAAAGTCCTGATTGGTATTACGCATCTAATTCTGATTAACTAGCATCATTTTTTCCTAAATCATTTCTGCACTAACCAATTAATTAAATAATCTCTATTATTTAGTTAAATTCATCAACTTCTACTATTAGTCAAATAATTAACTTTACTGGATTAATTCACTTTCTTTTGACTAATGTTCATCCTATTTAATTAAAATCAAATCATTTAATTAATCCCCCTAAGTCCTCTCATTTGATTAAATAAATTAAACTATTTAATCAAATGTCATAAACCCCTAACCCATCCAAGTTAATTAATTCTAAATTAATTAACCCTAAGCTACTTGTAAATCCTCTAACTTTTAACTCCACCTTGGTTTAGTAAACCCATGGTCAACTAACCAAGTGCACATGAATTTTTTTTTTCTAATTAACTAAATACCCTATTTTCCTCACAATGGCATATTCCTAGGAATATTCCTCCCAACCACCCCTTCATTCAATTTCCCTCCAAATGGCTTTAAAATCCTCTTACAAACTCATAAATACCTCTTACAAAGGCATTTAACTACACTTACATGCCATCTTATCCCTCTTACAAAGGCATTTAATTGCACTTGCATGCCATCTTCTCCCTCTTACATCTCAACCATATTCATTCAATTCTCTTACATCCTCTTACAAATCCACCTACATGCCTTAACTCTACACATTCTCCAAAATGCGCTCCACCTCCATCCATTAGCCTTGTGACAAGTGTCACAATTCTATTGGCTCCCCTTTTAATCCCACATTCATCAATTTCACTTAATCTTCAACCCTTGAATCCTATAAGTAGAGGCTTTCTCTACACAATATGGATCCACGATCTCATGCAAGTTTATGATAGGCATTTTTACTCATAGCAACCACTCATTTACACTCATTCTCATCACATTTTAGCTTGTCTTCATTGTCATTTTGCATCAATCTCATATACTTGGAATCACTTACATCTTGGAGCTTATCAAAGGGATTGGGAAATGGCTACTTTCCACATCAAAGTAGCACCAATCTCCCTATGGGATGGAGGTTTGGTTGATTTAGTTTGATTGCATGCTCTTATTTGTTTTCTTTTGTGCTTTTATTTCATGTTTTCATCTTTGCTTGATCAAGAATCTCATAGGGAATGCTTTTTTGTTCTTTCTAACATGACTAACCTTGTTTATTTTATCTCTTGTTAGCTATTTGCAGATTGGCATTCACATTTTAGCGCTAGAGGGAGGGCTAACCATTTTTAAATTTGATATTTTGACTTGAAAATAACATTTTTTGCAGCTACAAAAAGGCGACACCACTTTCTACCCACAAAGCGCTACATTTGATTTCATTAGTACCTTTGCTTACAGACACAACACTACCTTTGTCACGTCGCGTCGCTGTTGCAATGCTTTGTTGCGCTGCATTTGCTAAAGCACCACTTTTGACTATTCGGTCAAACTGTCATTTCGAAATTTCAACTAGACCGTCGCTTTTGCTTTAGTGTAGCTTTTGCATTTACTATGTCACTTTTGCACTTTTTGTCTGCTGCAGAGCGCCACTTCTGGTTTTCACTAGAGCGCTGCCTTTGCTGCAGATACAACACTACCTTCGTCGTCCAACGTCGCCTTTGCAGATTGAAGAGAAACATGAACTTGGAAAACTAAAATCATTTTTAATGCTCATTGTAATAACCTAGGCTTTCTATTTTTGTTTTTCATCTTTTGTTTTAAGACCAACTAGTATTACTTTGGGTTTAAAATTAATCATTGATTTGAGCTTTTCAAATTGGTTAAAATTGAACCTACAAACATACTAGATCATTGTTATGTGGGATTAAAATTGAACAAGGCAAACTCACGCTCAATTTGGTGCTTAAAATGAATTCACCATTGCTTTGAAGGCTAAAATGAACAATTTCTTAAAGTGAGTGATCTTGTTTTTTACACACTTTGAGTATGTATCCTCTCCCCTTGTGCTTTGTGTGATCTTGGGTGAAGAGAAACACTCAAAGTGTTATTTTCTTACTTTTGTGCACTTAAGGTGTGTATCCTCTCCCCTCGTGCCTTTTGGTGATCTTGGGTGATGAAAAACATCTTGATTATTTTTGCACATTTTTTTCATGTCAAAGTGTTACCTTTAGATGGGTCTGCCTCCCAACTTGTGAGAGGGAATGACCCAAAGCAGTGCTTTCAAATTCAATTCACTATATAAATGAAACAATGGTGACTAAAGTCATCACCAACTGGTTTTGTTGTCCCATACTGACAAGTGCCACCCCTAGTATCTGTGTGATACATTAAAATCCCTTCTTAGGAAGGGACTAGGAGGGCTCTTAATTGAGCTAATTTTACCACGTGTATGGCACTAGTGTTTTATCCTGAATATTCGAACTAAGAACCAACTTGTTATAGAGACCAAAAACCTTTATGCTTGCTGGTGCAGGAATGGTCATTCAGAAGTCGCCCCACATTCCAGTATCCATTGTAGAAATAGAAAATCCTTCAAATCTTCAAGTCTTTAGGGTTTGAGATTTGGTGTTCCTGTGTCGTGTAAGGGGGAGCCAGTGTCACCAAATCTTTAATTATTCACTTTGTTTTAGTGTTTGGAGCAATTTGAGTGGGGAATCAACAAGTAGTATCTCTTCAACCTAGGGTTGTGCATTTTTATGAGTCAATTGAACACATTACTTGGTTCCAAAACAGTGAAACAAACATTTAAAAATCACCAAAATTTCAAACCCTTTGAAAAGAGTGAATACCTTTGACGAGTCCAATTATTACTGCTTGTCCCTAAGGATATTATCTTAGAGGCTTCTGAATACTTGGGCTCGTATCTCAATTCACTCTCTTCAAAGTCAACCTAGGGAAACTATGGCCTTGGCTCTTTGAATTTCACATAATGGACCTTGTGGAATGAAAGGGAGCTAAGACATAAAAATTTAGTTTGAAATTTAAGCAAGACAAGTTGATGTGGTAAAAAGAATTCATTAATCAAGATAAAATCACAATTGAACCCCACACATGTGCTTGTCTTCATGATTTCTCACAAGGTCAAAATTCCTAAAAGAAGGTCCACCTATTTCCACTTCAAGCTTAGACATCATAGCCCAAAGGCTATTAGGAAACACATTGTGGCACTCCACCGCAACAGGAACATCTTGGTAAGGAATTTTTATATTCGTGTTTCTATGAGGAATAATCCAAACTTGTATATCCAATATGAGCCCCTCATTTAAGCTATTAATCTTGAGTCATTTATAAAGTAAATCATGTTCTTCAACACCTTGGTCCTGTAAACAAAGTTTTGCTAGGTTCATTTAGGTCAAAACAAACACCTCCATCCATCCTTAAAACATTTATCAAAATCCATCACACAAACAACTTTTTTAGAACTTTGTAAAAATCATCTATGTTAGACTTTTGGTAAATCCTTAAACCAAATCAAAATCATCTTGTTTAGTTAGGTATGTGGGAATGAATCCTTTCTCACACACTTAGTTAAATTAGCACCCTCTTTTGGACAAGTTCATCCTAAGCTCACATCCACATCGTGGGGTTTACAAGTTCATTATCCAAATCAAACCAATCAAAATAAAAAATTCTAAAGTCTAGTATTAATCCAAAGTTCTCAAAAGTTCAAACATTCATATCATTCACCCCTCATTTACCACATCATCATCGTTTGATCCTAAAACACATCCTAGAATTTCTTTTTGTACCTAAAGTTTAGATCAACCAAAGGAGTTCAAGGTTCATCTCATATATTACTAAAAGTTGATCCCAATTTTATGGTCCAAACAAGGTCACAATACAAGAAGAGCATGGAGTACAACAAGGAAACTTCAACCACAAGTGATTTGAGTCAAACAGAATTTGACCCTAGGGTATCTACCAACCCTCCACCTAATCCCCCTCAACTACCACAAGATCTTCAAGAGGGAGGTTTCCATGTAGAGGATGTCGCAACCAACTACAAAGAGATGTCCCAAGATGAATTTCTTGAATTAGTACAAAATTTAGAAACCCACAAACATGTCAACATGATTGTGAAACCAAATCCCACCCAATACATGTTGGTATTGGTAGAAGGAGCTAAACTCCCTTCTGATTTTTATGTAAGCACTATTGTGGAGCAACCTTTAGTGAACATCCCACAAACATCATTTGCACCTTCATTCCCAAGCATAATCCAACCAATTACTCAACCATCATCATCTCACACACCAAGTCAACCTATGATCATGAAAGGAAGCTCATTACTCCAAGCCCTTCAAGAGCATCCACTTGTTAACAATCAAAAATTTGAGGCCAACACAGTATTGGGTATGTCAAACACCGTCCCACAAGACCATAAACATCCATATGTGCCACTTATCTTCCAAGACTCGAACATATCATCCACTTTCCATGCCAAACCCACCTATGCTCTTGATACACAAAGTTACACCCCTAACATCTCACAAGGACAAGTTGATCTATTCAGATAAGTGGGTACCTTTAATGCTTCATCTTCACTTCCACTTGAGGGAACATATCACAATCATACCAACAATTCCCTATCATGACACCATCACCCACACCAATTCAAGGTATAGGACAAATCACTTCATTGAACACATTATTCTAAAATCAACCAAATCAAGTCAACCCCCCAAACACAAATCAAATCAACACATCCATCATGCCAAATCCTCCAAACGTGTTGTTGATATCGCAACACCAAGTGGCATCATCCCAAATATCTCAATCACTAATCACATCATCAACAACACCTCAAACATCACACGGTCTAGTCTCACAAGGGCTAAACACATCAAATAAGATTTTGAATCCACCATCTACCACTCAACCCCTCATCATCAATCAACAACTCAACAACTACATCAACAACCAACACAAAAACCTCTCGGTATAACATCACAACAAAATCTGCCACCTCCACATCAAAATATTAACATAGAAAATTGGTAAAGCATCACATTGCAAGCAACACAACAAGCATATCAAAAGGCACTACAACAATTTCAAACATAGTAGGCACAACAAGCAACCCAAGCTCAAGCACAATCCCAAGCATAGGCCCAATACCAAGGACAACAAGTGCAAGTGAAAGCCTATCAACAAGCCCTACAATGGCACACACAACAAGTGTTGATAGCACAACAACAGCAAGCAACGCAACAACAAGCGCTATTAGCACAACAACAACAACAACAAGCCCAAGACCAAGCATTGTTGGCACACAACAACAATAGGCGTACCACCAAGCATTGATCACACAACAAGGTTTCTAGCAACCCTTCACGAACACACAACAAAATTCCTTGAACCTTAACACACAAGTAACACATGCCACCTCATCATTCAACCAACAAACCATACCATCCCAAAACACACACATTCCACCACCTAATCCACAAATTGATCTTTTCACATAGGTCAAATTACTCTCGCAGAAAATATAGGACATTCAATCTGGAAAAGAAAAATATCATACACCCAATGGGATTTGTGCCCCTATCCATTTGATAGGAATATCGCTATGGTTTCAATCCCACTAGGATTCGAAATACCAAAATTCGACAAATACAGAGGAAAAGGAAATCTTGAGGATCATATCAGAGAATTTCACGTACATTGCATGGAAGTAACATATGATGATTCCTATCTGATGTGACTCTTCACCCAAAGCTTAGTTGGTATTGCAATGGAATGGTTCTCTCGCTTAGCTCCTGGAATCAATAAGTTCCAAGAGTATGTGGACCTATTCATAGAAAACTACTCATTTAACCTAGACATGGATGTAAGCCTAGAGGAACTATCTAGCCTCAAACAAGCTAAGGGGGAGACATTTGTGGCTTTCTTACAATGATGGAGATCTAGAGCCAAGAAAAGTAAATGGTCCATACCAGAAGAACAACAAATTTGAACCATCATCTCTAACCTCGAAGGGGATTTGTCCTTCCATCTAAAAATATAATGCATCACGACATACGACCAACTAATCCCCAAGGCTCTCAACATTGAGAGAGCCCTTATAGCGCAAGGGTGCACACCCACATACCAAGACAATAGACCATCAACAAGCTATAATGACAAACCTCGCACGTGGGCTAAGAATAAAAATGTTACCAATAGTGGTGTTGTTGATGCCAAAGTTGTTATTAGTGCTCCAAGGAAAAACATGCAACAACAAACATACCCACAACATAACAGTCATCAACCACAAATCAACACGCAACAACCCATCTATCAAAACATACCCCAAACAAACCCATCATAATAACAACCAAATAATCAAACAGTCAACAATGTGAATGCTCAAGGAGGACCGCCCCCAAGGAACAAATTATCACCAAATTCAAGTATACACCATTAGGGGAACCCATTGAATCTATCATGCAACACCTAGTGCAAGCAAACCTCATCACATTCCCCATCTATAAAAATTACCAGGAACCTCAAGTTAAACTGCCCTGGTATAACGAGAAGCACCTTTGTGATTTTCACAAGATCAAGGGACACACAATAGGTAGCTGCATGAGGCTCAAAAATATTATTGAGGACCTCATCGACGATAAGACTATAACCATCAACCAACCAACAGGAAACCAAGATCTCAAGATATACACGAATTTGATGTCGGATCACAACAAAGGCAAAGGGAAGAATTACACCAATGTAAGCCATGTCTATGACCATGTTGTAGTGTCATTGGATGAGTTTGTAATGGTCATCAAAATCAAAAGGCCCAAAGCAAAGTGTGGAGTCACCACACACAGCAACAAGATCTTTATCCCAGGTCCATCACCACCACCTAGGGCCCCACCTTCCAATCCAAAATCTAACCCTAGTAGTTATAACGTCTTGGAACAACTAAAAAAGACCCCCACCCAAATCTCCATCATGGAATTGCTTAAAATATTGCCTGCACATAGGGATATTCTAGAGAAGGCCTTATCTGAATCCTCTATTCCCAGAGACATTGATTCAAACCAATTTCAAGCTATGGTTGGACACATCTCTACGCCACATCTTCTTACATTTCTGAGCATGACCTCCCAATGCAACCATCACATAACCACATGCTCTATCTTGAGGTCTTGGTCCATAAGAACAAAGTCAAGAGAGCCTTGGTGGTTGTGGATGCAAGCTTGAATATTTGTACCCTATAGCTAATAAAGAATCTAGGATTCTTAGAGGATGTCATTGAAAAAGGAAAAGGTATCACTATCAGGGCCTATGATGACCAAGAACGGGTGTCCCAAGGCACCATTCAACTCCCTATCCAAGTGGGCTTAACAATCATGGAAACCACCTGCCACGTCCTTGACCTTGAGCTTCCATATAATATTCTCCTAGGGCATCCATGGATACATGGGATGCAAGTTGTCGCATCTACATTCCACCAATGTGTAAAATTCCCTTACCAAAATCAAGAAGTCATGATCCATGGCAACCCTGAACCTTTCTATTATTGCAAGAATCTGGAAGCCAAATATTACAAGATCCCCCAAGTTCCAAAAAATGATGAGGTACCCACATCTCCCATGTTGATCCATCCACTTTAGCCTCCACTTCTGAGACAAAGACACCCATCATTCATAACATCCTAGATATCAAAGTTGTAATAAAAGATAATGGTTGTGGGGACTATAACTTAGAGAAAGGCGCATATGTGGTAGGAGAGTTACCTCAATCTCCTAAATCTCATGGAAGACCACAACCTAGCAAAGGAACATTCCAAACATTCACAACATCTCCTACCACCTTCAAAAAGTGGGGGGATCTGAGCAAAGAAGTTGTGGACAAAGAAGATGTTTCAGGTCTCCTATATCAAGATAACCGACTTGGAACCATTCTCCTGATGAATGAGGAGAACAAGGGCATACAACTAATGTTTGGCTAGGGCTACAACAAAAATGAAAAGCTTGGGAAAAATGACAACAACCTATTAGAACCTATCACTCTTGAGAAGCACCTTAAGAATCTTGGCCTTGGATGTACCCGTACTAAGATAACTATACTTGGAAAATGTTCTCCTATTAAAATAGTCAAAGATTTCTTTGATCCCTATCTCGCTTAGTATTCCCTTTGAGGATCCCAGCTCTGACATTCCATGCTATTTGAGGATTCCTCTCTTTTCATGATCACCTCCATGTCATTTGAGTCAAGTAACCAAGTCACTAAGCTAAAGCTCGTTTATCCCCAACTCATCAATTGTGACCAACGAGGACCACTGATCTTAGATACATTAAAAAATGACGAGGCTCTCTCAGAATTCATGGGACTAAGGGATAATCTACCACATGCAGATCACAAAGCAGGGTTCGACATTGAATTGGACACACATGCATACTACAGGGAAACGATTGAATCTCTTAGTCACAAAATTGAAAATATAAGAGTAACATCTTGATCCTTAAGTGAAAACCACATTGTGGCACTTTTCAATCCTAAAATAGTAAAAAAAAGGACGTATCCAATGGTGATAACCTCTCCAAGGCGCCAAAGGATGAGGGATTCAATCTTCCCCTTAGTGCCATCCATCAAGAGAAATTAGCAGTTCTAGCAAAGAAGTGCAACCCAGTGAACTTGGGAACCAAAGAGACCCCGCATATCACCCTCTACGTCAAGTCACTTTTGACCGAGGAGCAAGAAAATATAACAACATTTCTAAAGGAAAGGAAAGTGAACTTTGCATGGACATACACTGACATGCCAAGCCTTGATCCAGAAGTAGTGGTCCATCATCTAGTAGTGTATCTGGAGGAAAAACCTATGAGACAAAATTTGAGAAAGATGCATTTGCAAATCACCTTATTGGACAAACTTGAGCTACAAAAACTCCTTGACACCGGCTTCATCCAACCCATTGATTATCCAAAATGGGTTTCTAACCTTGTACCTATTTCCAATCCCACTGGGGGCATCTAAATCTACACTGACTTCAGAGACCTGAATAAAGCATGTCCTAAGGATGATTTCCCCCTTCCCAACATAGATATGATTGTAGATATGAGAGCGGGGCATGAAATTATATCATTAATGTACATATTTTCAAGATACAACCATATTATGATTGCAAAGGACGACCGACATAAAACATCCTTCACTTGTCCATGGGGCACCTATTATTGGAATATGATGCCATTTGGGCTTAAAAATTCTGGAGCCACATATCAAAGGGCCATGACCTTGATCTTTCATGACATGATCCCCAAGACTGTGGAAGACTATGTTGATGATATCCTCACCAAATCAAGGAAATTCCAAGACCACATAGCAACACTAGGCCCAATCTTCAACAGATTGGAAGAATATAAGGTACGACTCAATCCCAAGAAATGTGTCTTTGGCATAACTTCAAGAAAGTTCTTGGGATATATTGTATCGATGAGGGGAATTGAGATAGACCCTGTAAAAGTTAAAGCAATTCTCGACATGGAAGCACCATGGACAATGAAACAACTAAGAGGCTTGCAGGGAAGGCTACAATCCATCCAACGATTCATAGCACATCTCGCAGATAAGATTGTCCCTTATTCTCATCTGCTTCACAAGGGGGTAACCTACAAGTGGGATGAGAAATGTGATAAGGCATTTAATCAAAATAAGGAATACATGTTGACGCCACTAGAACTCATGCCACCAATCTTGAATAAGCCATTGATGCTTTACATTTCAGCTACAACAATAGCTCTTGGTGCTCTTTGGCTCAACATGATGAATCGGGGAAATAGAGAGCTATCTACTACATCCGTAGAACCTTGGTAGGACATGGGCTAAACTAAACATTCATTGAGAAAGCTTGCCTTGCAGTCATGTTTGCATCACAAAAATTCAAGCACTATATGTTGGCCCACTAGATTAAACTCATTGCCAAGATAGATCCCCTAAAGTATTTGCTTTCTAAGAAAACACTCACAAGATAGATGGCCAAGTGGGTAATGATCTTGAAAAAGTATGACATTGAGTATGTGGAACCAAAAGCCATCAAACGACAAGTAATTGTAGATCAATTGGTTGAAGCTCCCATATATGTGGAGAACCCACTAGTATCGAAGTTTCTAGATGAGTCAATCTTCCTCATGAATGCAACAGACCATTGGAAAGTGTACTTTGGCGGTTCCTACACATGATATGGGCTAGGAGTGGGTATCCTTTTCATCACCCCACTAGGGGATTGTATCCCAAAGTTGTACAAATTGTCCTTCCCTTGCACCAATAACATTGTAGAATACAAAGCTCTTGTCATAGGACTTTGAATATCAGTACAATGGTAGATCGTGGCATTGAAGGTCTAAGGGGATTCACAGTTGGTTATCAACCAAGCCAATGATGAATATCAAACTAAGGATGACAAACTTACCCCATACAAAAGGATGGTAGAGGATCTCAAAGAGTTCTTCATCAATGTAACATTTGAGCAAATATCGAAGGTAAACAACAAAGCAACTGATGGTATGGTTATGATTGGATCATTACTAGATATCCCAAGGAACGTCCATAAACAAGAATTTATTGTAGAGCAACTTCTCGTACCAACTTTCGAGGTACCATGATATATTCACCTACTTAAAAATAGGAGTCCTCCCATCGACATCACCCCAAATATCAAGAAAACCTTCATTATTTAAAAGTCATCCCTCTTCGTCATCTTAGGTAAAACCCTTTACTGTAGGAGTATGGAAGGAACCCTATTATGATGCCTTAATCCCGAGGAAGCTTTGACTACCTTAACAGAGCTACACAATGGCATTTGTGGTTCACACTCAAGTGGTATGACTTTGGCCAAGAAATTGTTGAGGACATGGTACTACTAGCCTACTATGGAAAGATAAGCTCATGATTATGTCCAGAGATGTATGCAATGCCAACAACATGGAGACCTTATCCATGCACTAGCTCAGGAGCTCCAACCAATCACCATGCCTTGGCCCTTCTCATAGTGGGGACTCGATCTCATTGGGAAAATCACACCTACCTCATCTAATGGACACAAGTTCATTATCACTGCCATTGAATATTTCACAAAGTGGGTAGAAGCAATATCGATGACCTATATCACAAGGAAGCAAATCTCTAAATTCATCCTGGATTACCTCATTTGTCGTTATGGTGTTCCACAAGTCCTTATCTCTAATAATGGAACACCCTTAAAAAACTAGGATGTTTGTGAGCTATGCCAAAGATTTAATATCCAACATCACTTCTCCACCCCATATTACCCCCAAGGTAATGACCAGGTTGAGGCTTCCAAAAAGACCATTCTGAAAATCCTAAAGAAATAATCAATGAAGCTTGTCGTGACTGGCACCTACAACTAAATCCTACCTTATGGGCCTACCAAACAAGTAATCACACTTTTACAGGTGCAACCCCTTTCTCCTTGGTCTATAAATCATAAGCCATCCTACCTATTGAGGTTGAGCTCCCATCCCTGAGAATATCACTGCAGAATCTTATCACTGATGAGGAGTATCAGGTGTCAATTGAATGAGCTAGAACTATTGGACAAGCGACGCATGGATGCTTTGAACCACCTGCAAGTTTACCAAAACCATCTTAAAAGGAACTATAACAAAAAGATCAAAAATCGGTCCTTCCAAGTCTGAGAGCTTGTATTGAAAGAAAATACAAAAAATGTGTCAAACCTAGAAAACAAAGGAAAATTTGAGCCCAATTGGTTGGGACCCTTCATCATCATGACAAGTTACAAATTGGGAGTGTATCGGTTGTCCACACTAGAAGGTGAGCCTCTATAGGAGCCCATCAATAGCTCCCATCTGAAAAAGTTTTATGCCTAAGCTTGCAAGGTATAAATCCAAAAATACAAAAAAAAAATATATATCAAATCCAAAATAATCAAAAAAGGATTGAAAACAGTAAAGAAAAAAATCATCCTCTAGTGAAACCACTTCGGTGGCGCTTTGGCCAAGTACCTTGGTGAAAACTTGGAAATCAAGTGCCTTGTGTAAATAAAGCACTTTCCACCCACCATCGATTCTTTGGCTTGTTCCTCATCACTTTCCATCGCATTCACCCATTGCATTCCCTTATTCCTTTCACCCATCCGCGTCTACATCCTAGCTTGATTTTGTGTACACATCATGTTCCCCCTAGAACTACTTGGCACATTCTTAAGGTCAGTTTGTCTTGCCTATATCGAGGTAGTCTATCACATCACGTTGGGGGCATGTCCCTATACTTGCATTGGATTAGATTCATTATTATCCTTGAAATATTCCATAACATCAAAAAAATCCAAAAACATTCATAAAACTAAAAAAAATCCAAAAACCATCCAAAACATGTCAAAAATCTAAAAATAGGTCGAAAACAGAAAAATCAAAAACATAGTTACCATGTTGAACTACAAGGCTTCTACATGTATAATATAGGCAAGGCTGGTCTTTGATCAACCCCAATGCCCTTAGGATAGGTCCTTTAGGTGTCCATCACAATATACTGACAATCCATACATGTTCATGTTTCATCAATAAACAAGTCTATGTTAATCGAACTACGTGGTCTCTGCATGTATAATGTAGGCAAGGCTCATCTTTGATAGGCCCTTGAGGCCCCTATGATAGGTCCTTAGGTTAGGTTCTTAGTTGAAATCTCAGAAAACACTAAAACATTGGAAAACTAAAAAAATAAAATATTGGTAAAATGTCTTAAAATCCCAAAATAGCCTCAAAACATTTTAAAATACCAAAAACATTTAAAAAACCCAAAATCATTTGTCCTATCTCACATTCACTTGCAATAAAAATCCACTCACAATAAATCAATTGTCATCTTTGAACTTTGGCAGAACAAATGGAAACAAGTATAGAAAATTGAAAAGTGTAAACTCAAACGCAAGGGTCTTAAGTCTAGGTCAATAGGTAAACAAGTTGGTCAAATCTTGGTATCAATAGCCTATCATCTCGTTAGTCTCAAAATCATCTGATAAACATCATGTCCTAGTATATATCTTTCCTACAATGGACATCAACATTAGGCATCATTGTAGTTTAGTCTTGGCTAGGGTATGAAGAACATTAGCTTGTCTGTTTACTTGATCTTTTCTTACGATTTATCTTATTGCACCTATTCCCATGACCTCTCAATGATGACTATCTAAAAAAGGATTTAGAGAGAAAGGACTGGGGAATTGATAATTATCTTTTGTCTGTTGTGCTTGTTGGATATTCTTGTAATATAACCTTGGTGATACTTGCTTTTTTAGGTGTGTAGGGAGGGTGTTTTGGATGTCTTGTTGACTATTACATTGGGAGGTTTTTCCTTTTTGTGTTTTGTTCCAAGGTGTTTGAAATGTTTGAAGTACATCATAACAAGGTTTCATATGCTAGGTGTGAACAAGGATACTCCTATCTGTTTGTTGAGTCAAAGTCCATCACACTAGATACGATGTCATCCTAGTTGTCTATACCTTGATGCATTGTATCTGTGTGTTTTATCAAACATAAGGAAAGTTGTCATTCCCTAGATAAGCAACATCATCATCACTCATCACCATATCTAATAAAGTCTCGACGATTCATAGACTTGTTAGACTTCTGAATCAATCTTGCAATCAAGGATTCATCCATCTCATTCTTCTATCTATCCTTCTCATTCTTCTATTCTTACTAACAATTCTATCCAAGTATCAAATCTGTGTGCGATATATCAAAATATACATGAGGCTACCCATGGTCGGTGATTGTTTATACATCATTAAATCTATCTAGATCAGACATCCGAGCTTTCTAATCCTCTTTGAGTTGAACTAATCTTAAATCTTTATCACGAGCTTGACCCAAAATTTGCAATTTTTGCTCGATCTCTCGAGGAGGTAGTGTAGCAGCATAATTTCTTTCGTTGGGGCAATAGGGGGAATCCGAAAAAAAAATGAATTTTGATCTCGACAGTGTTATTCTTTGAACTAACATAGCAGGTACCTCGCTTCAAAGAGGGGAAAAATGTAGACACTCAAAAAGTCCTAATCGATATTACACATCTGATTCTGATTAACTAACATCATTTCTGCACTAACCAATTAATTAAATAATCTTTATTATTTAGTTAAATTCATCAACTTCTACTATTAGTCAAATAATTAACTTTATTGGATTAATTCACTTTCTTCTGACTAATGTTCATCCTATTTAATTAAAATCAAATCATTTAATTAATCCCCCTAAGTCCTCTCATTTAATTAAATAAATCAAACTATTTAATAAAATGTCATAAACCCCTAACCCATCCAAGTTAATTAATTATGAATTAATTAACCCTAAGCTACTTGCAAATCCTCTAGCTTTTAACTCTGCCTTGGTTTAGTAAACCCATGGTCAACTAACCAAGTTGCACATGAAAATAATTTCTTCTAATTAACTAAATACCCTATTTTCCTCACAATGGCACATTCCTATGAATATTCCTCCCAACCACCCCTTCATTCAATTTCCCTTTAAATGGCTTTAAAAACCTCTTACAAACTCATAAATACCTCATACAAAGGCATTTAATTGTACTTACATGCCATCTTGCCCCTCTTACAAAGGCATTTAATTGCACTCACATGCCATCTTGTCCCTCTTACATCTCAACCATATTCACTCAATTCTCTTACATCCTCTTACAAATCCACCTACATGCCTTAACTCTACACATTCTCCAAAATGTGCTCCACCTCCATCCATTAGCCTTGTAACAAGTGTCTCAATTCTATTGGCTCCCCTTTTAGTCCCACATTCACCAATTTCACTCAATCGTCAACCCTTAAATCCTATAAATAGAGGCTTTCTCTACACAATATGGATCCACAATCTCATGAAAGTTTATTATAGGAATTTTTACTCATAGCAATCACTCATTTACACTCAATCTCATCACATTTTAGCTTGTCTTCATTGTCATTTTGCATCAATCTCATATACTTGGAATCACTTACATCTTGAAGCTTATCAAAGGGATCACGAAAGGGCTACTTTCCACATCAAAGTAGCATCAATCCCCCTATGGGATGGAGGTTTGGTTGATTTATTTTGATTACATGCTCTTATTTGCTTTCTTTTGTGCTTTTATTTCATGTTTTCATCTTTGCTTGATCAATAATCTCATAGGGAATGCTTTTTTTGTGCTTTCTAACATGAATAACCTTGTTTGTTTTATCTCTTGTTAGCTAGTTGCAGATTGGCATTCACTGTTGGTTACAAATCCTGGGTCCATTCATACCAAAAAAATTCTAATAATAGACATTATCTTGGCCCTTACTCTATTGTGAATACATATATTACCTATGAGTGAGGGACATTTGACCCATGTTCTCCCCATTAATGAACTTTAACAACCAATCAATCCCTTCTAAGGCTTCCATTCTTAGAATCTTCTTTAGAAATACTACTCCCTTCAAATTATTTTGGTGGTGACGCTCAAGGTTGGTGGCTCTCGAGGAGAAAAGAAGTGAAAATATTTCCACCAAACCTCCCAATTCTTGTAGTTTGAGAAAGTCTATTGGAAGAGGAATGCCATCAATTGAGCCAACCACCTCCAAAACCATATTTATTTTCCCATGAATTTCTTCTTTATTAGAGCCTTATAAAGAGCTTCACTGACTCTATCAATTCACCAATATCTAATAGTGAAGCCAAAAAATACAAAGGAAACATTGATATTTACCATATATTTATGATCTACCACTAAGAACTCCTTACCCAAAATCCACTTCACAACATGACAAATTAACCCACGGTGGGTCTTGAAGATGTACTTGAACCTTTTCTCTAATATGGCCCCAAGAAGGCCATTTGGAAATACAATCTTATTAGGCGGATAGGGGTGTCCATATTTCTGTCTTAGATAATTTTTAAGCCACAAGATAACTATGAAGAAATGCGAGGTCTCCCATATTATAACCACCTTACCCACATCATTGCACATGATTCAACGAGACTTGAAATAAATGCAAAGGAGAGGAAAGCTCACGAGCCTGTCCTTTGGCTGAAAACTATTAACACCAACACATTCAAAAAATGACTAAACTATGAGGTTTTTTTTATCCCAAGTCAAGGGATACTTGTCTATGTCATAATGAGATGTCACTTCTTCAATTTACTCGACTTCATATGTTGCTATGTTGGCTAGTTTTTTCGCCTTTGAGTGGCTTCACAATATGTACAAATTGTCATGTGGTCTTCAAATTTAGCTATTAATGCAAGGGCCACATCTAATAAGATCTTGAGCCTCCACCCATGCAAATATTTTTTCCTTAGTGCATTTATCACTAGGGTTGATGTTAGTGTAATTAATTAATTATTACACTAGCATAAGTTAATTTAGGTCATATATCATTTAGTCCTAGGTTGTATTTTAATAAATCATTTAATAATGGGGTAATGTTCCCTTCCATGTTTGTAGGGATATGATTCCTTCTAGAAGATGAGTTGTCCTTCTAGAACTTATCTCTATCTTTTATCATTTTCTAGATAAGGTTCACATGTTGTCGTGCATGTTGTTAGATCATGACACATGGCAACATCTCATGCATCTTAGGTTTTCTCTTTTTCCTATATATTCAGGGCATTTGTACATTTGTAATCATCCAATCTCATAGTGTAGATCAATATAGATTCTCCATTGTGCATGCCTAGTTGCAACACTTTTTGTGTGGTTGATTATCTTTCTTAGCAAAGGTCCTCCATTGAAGACTGCAGCTTCAGGGACCCTGTGCATCCATAATCTCAACATGGTATTAGAGCCAGGTTCAATGAAACGTCAACCCTCAATCAAGAAAGTTGGTGTGCGAGATTCTTTGCAGGATTGAAAGTTTCCATTGAAGGCTACTTGACTCCACCCGAGGACCAAACTGATTTCTAAAGTAGACAGAGTCAGATCCGAGCTCACCATTGTCTTTAGAAGGCCTCAAAACCCTAGGATCGCCTGTCCAACATCAAAATCAGATATATCAATCTGGGAGCCATCAGAGGTATTTGGGTTTGCAAAATCAACTAGTACGATCCGTACAAATTTGTAGTAAAAATATCACCCCAGTCAGTTGTCCTCTGAGGCAAAATTTTCTTAGTTGCAGGCCATTTCGATTTTCAAAAAAATCAGGGCTTACTTGTATATAGTTTGGCAAAAAAATAAAATTGGGCTTTTATATAGTTTGTAGAAAATAATTTGGAGCGACTGCAATTAAATATCTTGGTCGACATATCAATCAGCATTAGGGTTTGGTTCTATCGACATTTTTTTGCATATATTCAAATATATAGTTAGGATTCTTTTTTATTTTTTATTGCAATTTTTTGCAATATTAAAAAATCTAAATATATTGAATAGTCGGCTCCTTCAAAACAATTTGGTTTGCAAAAAATTTGTTTGGGTCGGCCGAATTAATATTGTTACACGTTATGGTACTGTTACCCATTTTTTGCCTATGGGCTCAATCAGGCAGGGTAACCCATGTTTTCAGGGGTTCTCGAAGACCAAATGGAAGGACACTTGCATCAGGATCACTTTTTCTAACTTGTTTGCTTCTCGTGTAGATGTAGGGGAAAGTGATGTTTTAATTCGGCATGTGGATTAAATGTGGCTCCCAAGAGGGTTGAGCCCAGCGTGCAGGTCTTCAGTTTAGGGGTGGGTTTTCATTTTTTTGCCTTGTCTTTCCCTCTTTTCTGTTTTGTTTTCTTGTCTTTTTCTTTGTTCTGTTGGGGGCGGAACCGGACTGAAACCCAACTTGGAACTTTTTAAAAAGGTTCCAGTTTCTATTTTTTAATTCGGTTCCGACCCCGCTTCCGCCTTTTCTATCTTTGTCGGGCCCCTTTTCCTTTGTTTCCATCGGAGGTGAAACCGGATCGAAACCAAACTTGGAACTTTTCTGAAAGTTCCAGTTTCTGTTTTTAGTTTCGGGTCTAGTTCCGGTTCCAGTTCAGCGCTCGTTTGCATCTTGTTCTCTTCTTTGGCCTTACGTTTTACCGTGGGGTAGTTTTTCCCTTTCTTTTCTTCCTTGTCCTTTTTTCCTCCCTTCCTTGCCTTCGTCGGAGGCGGGATCGGAACAGATTCCGAACTTGAAACTTGATGAAAGTTTCAGTTTCGGGTTTTTTTCCGCCCTCGCCCCCGCTCTGTTTTACCCGGGATTGGATATAGTTCTGATCCCACCCTTCTTTCTTTCTGTCTTTTTCCTTGTGCGTTTTCTTTCCTTCTCTGGCAGGCCCGGAACTGGGTCGAAACTTGAACTTGAAACTTTTCCAAGGTTCCGGTTCCTGTTTTCGTTCCAGTTTCGGTCCCAGTTTTGCTCTTCTTTCTTTTTCCTGGTTTTTGATTGAGGGATGTCTCCCCCTTGGTTCCCCCTTATGTTTTTTCTTTCTTCTCCCTTCGTGCCTCGTATGTTGCCGGGGGCAGGATTGGGTCAGAATCTGAACCTGAACCTTGAAGAAAGTTTCCGGTCTAGATTTGGTTCCAGTTCCGGTCCTGTTTCCGCTCTTTTCTTTGTTTTCCCCATTTTGGTCCCGATCCCAGTTCCGCCGGGATTCATCCATCTTTGCTTCCGGCCCCTTTCCCCTGGCTCCCGGTTCTGGTTTCGTCTTGACCCCGCCCCCGCCAGTTTGAGGAGTCTCAGTAAAAAAGAGTGCCTTCGCCAGAAGATGAGGAGTTCGTCGTAAGGTCTCCCCGACCCGATGAGGTCTTGCCGACCGTCGTATGTCTTGCTGAATGAAGGGTTCACCGAAGAAAAAAGAAGTCCAAGAAGTCTCGGCGAATGAAAGTGGTCTTAGCGATGAAAGTGATATCGGCGTGACTAATAAAGCCCGCTGTGACCTCTCACCGATGAATGTTTCTCTTGCCAAAGTAAAATGAAGTAAGCCCTCACCAAAGCAAGGTTCCTTCGGCACAACCTCTTGCCGATAAAGCGATGTCCTACCGACAGGGCACCAACCAAAGTTTCCCCGACCCGAGGAAGTCTCGCCGACTCTGGAGCATAGCGATAGGATAATGAAGTTTCGGTGAGAAGTCTCTCCGACCGCTAGATGTCTCCTCGAAGCAATGTGGCGCTTGGTATAAGGAATGAAGATCGGCGAGATGTCTCGCCGACAGAAAGAAGGGGCCTCGCCAAGAGTTGAAGCCGTTGCCATGAGGTCCCAGCGACTTACGAGAGTCTTGCCGATAGCGGTCACCTTGCCCACAAAAATGAACATCAGTCTAACTTCCGTAGTTCGGTGAGAAGTCCCGTCGATAGCTGCAATGGTGATCAGTCAGTAATGGCGCTAAATCTAATGGATAGATCTGATGCTGCTTCTCAAAGGGGAGGTAGCCGTGAGTCACTATAGCAGCTGGAGATGATGACTGGAGGAGCAAGGGGACATTAATGACCCTGTTGCAGAGCATTCAAGGTGACTCTGACGAAGTCTTAATGGCAGACTCGAAGGTTGCAAGATAACAATGATGGCTGTAAAAGATCTGAAGGCCATGCCCAGGGATGAGCTTTCACCGACATGAGAAGGGGATGCACATTAAATGCTTCATTGACTTCGTTCCAAGGCACTTCTAGGGCAGATGTGTCCAGGCGCCAACTCATTTTTGAAACCCTAATGCAAAGGGCTGACCTTTGGTTGTATATATGGCATTTTTGTCTTTTTGTAAGGCAGTTCTTAGTGAGGAGACTGCCGAGAGCACTATTCAGACTTTGTAACTCATTATTTTTTATGAATACTATGGATCTATAACACAGACACTCCTTATTTTTCTCAATAGAAAGTTATTTCCTTCATAGTTTTTCTTTGTTGTTTAGTAACTAGTTGTGAGTTACATGATTAAATTCTGTGTGATCCCTTAATGTGATCAAATTCCTTCAGTGCTGAATGCAAAGGATATTATGTCACAAATTTAGTTTATGTTAGTGATCTCTTTCTTTTGCATATTATATATGTGAAAACATCTCGTTTTCCTTTGTGCTAAGCATTAGAACAGTCGGAACCTTACATAGACTCGTTTTTGTAAACATAAATCTCTGTATTGTGAGATTGTTTAGCTCTATTGAGATTTTTTGTGAGTTTTCTGCAGTATTGTCATATGTTTATCTTTCGTGTATCACCTGTTAGCGATAGGTTTTGGATTCAAGTACATCTTTCTTACTTTTTTCCTTTATCATTCTCCAGCTTTCCCAAGATATCTTAAGGGGAACCAGCCCATAATCTGGAGGTTCACTTCATTCCCAAGTCACCCACAACCTCGAAGTGTTCCCATGTGTCAATAGGTTGCTACAGTTGATAGCTTAGCAAGGGTGCAAACTTTATTTGACAACAGGTACAGGGGCCATCACATTAGTCGGGCCCATTTCGTCGACTGACATCGTTCTTTGTACCTCACTGACATTTCACTCATCCCGACACCTACTTCCGACACTGGTTGTTTGTCACTGGCATTGTACCTTTTTGGAGCTATGCACCGACCAAAGTCAAATCTCTCGCTGACGTCTATTTCTCGGGATTGCATCATTCCCATATTGGTTGTTTACTAATCATCGACAATCACATAGTTGCCAAGGTCTCAGTCTTATCAAAGACCGAGGGTTGTGCTTGATCCAAGCGACGCCACTGGAAATCACAGCTCCACCTGGTTCTGCCACTCCGCCGCCACCCTATCCAGGGGTGCATTCTTTTTGCCCTCTTAAGCCCTGTGGTCATATCAACTACCGGGGGCCATTTTTTTTAAAGCCCGAGTGCTTAATTTTTGCACCTAATTAGCCTGCAGGCCCTCATATGGTAGTTTTTTTCATTTTATCATAACTTTTCACTAGGATATCAAAAAATGGAAAACGAGATACTGTCGAAAAGGTAATTTCAAGAAATTTCCAGTGGTGACATTAGTTCTATGAAATTTTGCTCACAAAAAATTCTACAGCCAACTGAAGACAAAATCCTAATCTGGACTCAAAGGCTTGTATCTTCGCAACCATTTATTGGATTTCAGTGATTCCAGCGGCATCCAGAAGGTGATTCAGAGCTTCTTTCATCCGTCCAGATCCCTTGATCAGTTTCAGCTCTAGGTACTCTTGCATTTATTTTTTTCAATTTGGTGCATTTGTTCAATAACTTGGACATCCTGAAGCTTGGGAAAATATTTCTTGATCTGGGTAACATCACTTCAATTGTACATCATCCTTGGAAATCTTTATTTTCTGTTGAAGGTCATTTGTCTTTGTATTTTTGGAGAAAGTTCATTATGGGGCTTGCATATTCTCCCTCTTTAGTTATGTTGCACAAGGATAACTATCAACAATGGCGGGATGAGATCATCCACCATCTTCAATCACTTTATTTATTGCCACATATGTATGGTATAGTTCCTCATTCGAGTGAAGGTATTCTTGAGTTTGCTTGGAGTTGCAACAAATACACTATCTTGGAGATCATTTCAATGCAAGTTGATTGTGATGTTTTGAGATCTATTGATCATTGTGATTGTCCTCGCATCATTTGGGCTAAGATTTGGGAGATATATGGAGATTCAGATACTCCACCCTTCCCCAATGATCATGATTTAGAATGTCATTCCTCATATCAGGTACCCCATGATGATATTATTGTGTAGAAAGTTGATTGCCTTGAATCTTCCGAAGAGGTTGACAAAGTTCCTTCAGGTGCTTCTTCTCCATCAAAGACTATTGGTATCCCTTCACATTCAATGATTCCTTGTCCAAAGTCATTGATTGAGGCTTCCACCATCATCATTCATTAGGACACCTTCAGTTTTCCAGACTTGACATCACAAGATGGATTTGTTTCAGGTATCACTGACTTGGCTACTTCTACGGGTTTGGAGGAAATTCTTGAGGGGTTATCACTCCTCTATTCATATCACACTTTGGAGAGTTCTCTTGAGTCTCCTCATCCTTTTATCTCAACCTTGATTGGGAATCTAGAGACTATCTTGGAGGCACTTGGTTTCTCTTTAGAAATTTAATGTTTAAGACTTCTTCCCTGTCATTCCATTTAGGATTTGAGGTTTCTTTAGCATCCACCATTGGATTTGCTTCTTCCTAGCAGGAGACTTGTGGTTTGGACACATTTGTTGCTTTAGACTTCTTTCATTAGTTTTGAGGACACTTCATTCAGGGGGGCTATCAAGTCTCCATCATATCCATCACATCATCGTCTTTGGATATTGTTCAACATCAATTTCTGCATCTTCTTGGTTTGTTACCCTCTTCATTGTTTGGGACTATGGCATCTTCATCTTCATGCAAGGAGACATTTGAGCAGAGTTCAGAGACATCATTGACATCCACTTTCATCCTTCCTTCCTTCAATTCCTATTCGGAATGGGAAGCATCTCTACACTTGCATTTGGTTTTGTTTCTTTTGAAAGGGAGACAAATTGTTTGTCGACATTGGATCATGTTTTGTCTTCAGACACTTACCATTTTTGCAGGTGATCACATCTTTTAGGGGGGCTATATAGTCCCTCTATTTCCTCCCTATATGGGGCTATTGTATTGTATCCATGTGATAGATGGTGTACTTGGGGGGTATTTGGGAGTCCTCCATCCTTCCCATCCTATCTCACATTTTTTCTTTTTCATCTCCTTTTTGGAGAGGGGTTTTGTTCCCACTGGGTTTTCCCCTTTTCTCCAGTTGTGGGAGATTTTCTGCATCTTTATGTAAATGGGTACCTAACATGGCCTTGTAGTCGGGACCCATCATCATCATTATCTCTGCATAATCATTGCATTTTTTCCTCCCTAAGTTGAACTTATGGGGGGTGTTAGTGTAATTAATTAATTATTACACTAGCATAAGTTAACTTAGGTCATATATCATTTAGTCCTAGGTTGCATTTTAATAAATCATTTAATAATGGGCCAATGTTCCCTTCCATGTTTGTAGGGATAAGATTCCTTCTAGAAGATGAGTTGTCCTAGAACTTATCTCTATCTTTTATCATTTTCTAGATAGGGTCCACATGTTGTCACATGTTGTTAGATCATGACACATGGCAACATCTCATGCATCTTAGGTTTTCTCTTTTGCCTATATATTTAGGGCATTTGTACATTTGTAATCATCCAATCTCATAGTGTAGATCAATATAGAATCTCCATTGTGCATGCCTAGTTGCAAAACTTTCTATGTGGTTGATTATCTTTCTTGGAAAAGGTCCTCCATTGAAGACTGCAGCTTCAGGGACCCTATGCATCAATAATCTCAACAGTTGAATCCCCCTTAATTTCAATCTTGTGGAGTTTTAACTTCAAACATAATTGCAAGACTAGAATGAGTGCATTCAATTTTGCTTCATTATTTGTTCCTTTCGATAATATTTTTGAGGCTTTGCATAGAACCTTTATAGACTAGTCGTAGATTAGACAACTAGCTCTGAAGGTGTCAGGATTCCCTTTGGAGGCATTGCCAAAGTTTAGTTTAAACCACCCATATTGTGGTGGTTTCCATTTGACCTCTTTACACTTTAACAAAGTCTCAATATCTTTAAACCCCATTAACAAAGATAATTTTTTCATTATTATTATTTTTTGATTTGTAAGAGAGATTATTTGTATTGATGTTGTGGGAAATTTTAACCTGGCTTACTCCAAATGAGATCACAAAGGAGGACCTCATCCCCATAAATCTAAAACAAGGACTCATAAAAACTGGTTGTACACAAAGGGAAACAACCATAACACAAACAAAAAGCTTGCCAATAGATAGTCTATTGACCCAATATACACAGTTCCCCCATGAAATCACTAACTATTTGATTTAAGCTCTAGATTTGGGGTGAGACCAGAGTTGAATTTTGTTGCTTACTTCCATACTTTTATTGTCATTCCTTTTCTTTTTTAGAATTGTTTGTTATTCATTACATCCATCTCCAACATTTAAATCCTTTAGGGCTTGAGATGGAACAAGACGAAGAGAGACCTCATCCCCTAAGGTGTTGGACCCCTCAACTGGAACGATTGTGCCTATGTTTTGTATGGCTATTGATTCAGTAGTGACCATAGAGGAGGGCCTTTGAGAGTTATCAACGTTGTCTTTTTCTTGATCCAAGTAACAAGAGTTGCTCAGTTGAGGCAGATGTTGATCCAACTTTAGTTTTGAAGAAAACTCATCTATCTTCACCTTATTCTGCTTATTGGGAAACACTACTCTTAGGAGAATTTGTAACGGAGTAATTTTTAGAATAAGCATCTTTCCACCGAGTAGCTTCCCGTTTTGGCTGATATTTAACATCTGAACACTCTGTTGCGATGTGCCCAGTTTTGAAGCATCTTTTGCATCTAAAAGTTAAACCTTCATAGTCCAAAGGTTGCAACCAACAATGACCATTCACATTCAAGATAATTTCTTCTGGAAGGTATTTGGAGGTGTCCAACTCTACCAGAATCCTGACAAAGGTTTTATGAATAAAATTTCTTGAATCTTCATCTGTAGATATCAAGTTATCGACAAAGTTTCCAATGGTTACAAAATAGGACTCAAACCAATAGCGAAGGGGAAAATTTGGGAGGTGAACCTAGATTGACATAACTGAAAATGACTAAATGGATAGGTTAAAGTTTGGATGTCAGGAGTTTAACATTAGCATGCTCCCTCTCCATAGCTAAATGTATTTGAGGATGAAATTTCTATCTTTCTTGTTGTCAAAATCCATAGTAAAAAAGCCTCTTGCACAAGGATAAATCTCTAAATTCTCTTCCATTAAAGGAAGCCATGATTTTGAAATCTATTCATGAAGCTCTAGAAGACTAGGCCAGAACTGGCTAAACCTACCAATTAAGCCATTTTCAAAGATTTTTTTTTTAATTTTCACGTAGCTCCTTCAATAAAGAATCATAAAAATCTAAACTCAGGGGTTTATCAAAATAGTGGACAACCCTTCTATTGGTTGATTATGAAAGCTTTGAATTCCATGGTGAAGTAGAAGATCGATGAGATCTAAATCTAGAGAATCCCAAGGAGGAAGCCCTAGCTACCTCAGATCCCATCCCCAAGAGTGAATCAAAAGCCACCTTTGCAGATCTGCAGGGATCACCAACATTATTTACCATGCGAGACCTCTCAAGGGATCCCCAATGCAAGTAGGTGTAGGTGCAAAATTTGGTGTCGAGCATTGTGAATGTTTGTGGTTAGTGACCCACCTAGCTACAACCCCAAATGAAGCTCTAGGCAATATCTCCCCCACAAGTAGGTCATCATTCTCCTTCAACTCGATGATGACTTCCAAAAATGAGGTCTTTATCCCAGACACCTTCCTAGACACATTCTTATTCACCATGGAGGATTGAGGAGCCACCACAGCCGGATCAAGAGAACATCCCTTGATCCTGACCAAATCACTGGATCCATCAGACTTTGAATGCAGAGGTAGGGGCTGTGGGTCCAATGCTAGATCAACTTATGAGCGATTAGGGCATGAGTTAGGCCAAACATTTGAAGCAAGAAGCTTGTGGAAAGTCTTTGGGCTCACAAAGGTTGTTGAACCAATAGGTGATTCATCATTGAACCTATGTCCACCACCTGAAGCCTTCCAGGAAGAATCACAACTATTGGGTTTAGTTGAAGAGTTGAGTAGAGCAAAAATATTCGAGAGCACCATCGAACTATTTTTATATGAAATTGAATATTAGGAATTATAATAATTTCATTATTATAATAATGATAAGCTTTTTCATTTTTTTATATATAAGCTTTTTATTTTATTAACCATTTTAATTTATTATCTATAATTCATAGGTTTTTAATTAAAGAATCATTAATTAGAGCTCATAAAATTCATGTTTTATCACATTCATGGATTTGAAAAGTAACTAATAATAAGTTAAAGGAAAGTAATTAATAATGGCTATATAATTTTTTATTTTCTAGTTTATTTTTTTTAATTTTTCATTAGTGTTTTTTATTTTTTATTTTTTATTTTTATTTTTTCAATTGATTTGATTTACAATATTTTCTTTATTCTATTATCTTTAATCTGTTTATAGATCACATTATTTTTAATTTTTTCTTTTTCTTTTTTCAACTGATTTGATTTACAATATTTTCTTTATTCCATTATCTTTAATCTATTTATAGATCACATAATGTGATATGAAATAAATGCAATAATTTTTCACAAATTTTAAATTTATTTATTTTATACACACGTTTTATTTCTAAAATTCTTTAAAAGTATTTAAACTAGCATACCTATATTTTAAAAATATATGTAAAGTACGCCGAGAGATATCCTTCTCAAGGCGCCTATTTTTAATCAGTTGAACCTTAACCCAAATTGAAGCTTAACCCTAACCATAAAGCTATTTGAACCCTAATCATAACCCTATTTGAAGCTGGTTCAAATTACTGGCTCATAGACAAGGACAAATTCCCTAGAAGATTGATTCTAGAAAACTTGAGGATTTTAGACCTATTTGCTTATGCATGTACAATATCATCTTAGTTCGTCAAGTACTTTTGAAGCAACACAAAACAAAATATCATGGTGATCCAAATATATCCATGTATGGGAGAGTGCAACAGGAGCATGTTTTGAACAAATTTGCTGAATCTTGAGAAATATATACCATGTCAAGCCTAGTCTAGCACATACTGCTCCTTATCTAGTACTTGTCCCATATCAAATGGTGAGACCTATCCTTGTGGGCTTCTACAAGTTGAAGATCAACTTTAGAAGTTAATATACTAGGGTGGAGTTTCATGTTTTAAACTATGAATTTGGCATTAAAAAAAACACATATATTACAAGTACAGTGAACTTGAAAGTGACATTCAATAAGCACAAACGTATTGATGACAAAATCTTGTAACCCTAGTTATAACCCTAATTGAATCCTAGTTGTAATCTAATAAGGTAACCAAATGAGAAACTGTAAAGATAAAGGATCTAGAGTCTATGTCAGGTCTTGCCTCTTTGTCAGAGCCAACTGCCTTTAGAAACCTAATGATGAATACATATGGAGTGGGCACTGTGAGATGGAACTTGAGCTTGTTAAGCATGGTCTTTTACATGGTCAATATTTGTTGTATTGTATATAGTTCTTCTGCTATGTAGAAAAAATCATCTATCTATAATAAAAAATTAGAGCCTTTAAAAACACTGGTTTACTCTTATAAACACTTTATTACTTTATGAAGGAATTCTCATTAATTATTAATCTAAAGCCTATCTTTGGGGGATAATCTTCTTCATACTTGGAAGCTACAAGCATTGCGGTGATACCCACTAATTGTAGATTTCTCTTTGATACAAATTCAATGGAAATATATCTATCAAATACATTTGTGGTAAGATATAATGTTTCTGGCATCAATTCAAATTTCCTATGTACCTACAATTTGAGATTAGCCAAATCAAATACCCAACAGAGGAAATTTCTCATTTTTATCAAAGTAATTAAATCCCTAGAACTTATAAGAATACTTATAGGGGCATGAGAAGCACTTACCTCAATCAACCAGTCAATGGAAACTCCTCTCATCTTCTCATTAATATCTGATTGAAAAGGGCACATAGTTTGTCACACAACTCTTGCTTTGAGAATAGACAAGTCATAAGTTATCTGTGGTTAAGCATTCAAATATCAACATCTTGTTTTGAAATGTGACCAGAAGTACCTCAATTTTGCAAAAGAACTTGTAAATATCGTCCACATACTCAACCACTGTAAGCTGATTTCCATGGTCTCCTTCATCAATGTTTGGCAAGAGGCTCTCTATCTTAGACCATTCAACATCAAATATGCCACAAAAGGCCTGAAAAAATACTCTACTCATAAGAAACTCATGTTCTATAAATTATTTGACTATACTTGTGCTTAAGAGAATAAAATTTAAGGAACACTTATCACATTCTTTATTCTATTATCTTTAATCTGTTTATAGATCACATTGTTTTTAATTTTTTCTGTTTCTTTTTTCAATTGATTTGATTTACAATATTTTCTTTATTCCATTATCTTTAATCTATTTATAGATCACATAATGTGATATGAAATAAATGCAGTAAATTTTCAAATTTTTTTTTTTTATACACACATTTTATTTCTAAAATTCTTTAAAAGTACTTAAATTACTAATTAACTTGACTTTAAAAGAAAAAAAATACCACCAATGTAGATTCCTAAGATTTTAAATTTTTTAAATTTAATTTTTAAAGAGGATAATTTTTATTAGTTGTCAACAAAAGAACCAATGACATGATATAATTAAAATAGTTTGACCAAATTTTTTAATGTATATTTTTTTCAATTTTTTATTAAATACAAAAACTAATTTATCAATAATTGTGAATAGTAATATTTCATTATAGAATCTTCCAACTCTTTCATTTTGATTATTAAAAAGTTAATAGTTCAAACCTATTTTCATGTCACTTTTTAATTCTTTTTATTGTCCTATTTGATAAATGACATTATTTTTTATTTAAAAAATTATGGACCAATAAATATAATTTTTTCATTATATTTGAGACAATTTAATTTATTGAAAAGATAAAAATAGGGAAAATATGAGATATTGTGATAAAAAAATTAATAATAATATAAATAAAATTCATATCTAATAATTTAAAATATTTTAAAAGCTAATAATAAAAAATAAATATTTAATAAAAGAAAATGAATAATTATATATTTTTTATCTATTTTATATTTATTTGTTCATAGTTAATTTGAGAAACACTATATATGTAAACTCTAACATCTTTTATGAGTTTAAAGTTAAATGCATGCATATTCAAATGTAATTATTAAATTACATCATATTTAGAGATTAATTCTCATTTGACATTGACTCTCTTTGATTAATATGTCAAGTGATTTAATAAAAAAATATTTTGTTAGTCAATAGGCTACATATAGTGTGAGATTTGAGTTTGAAACAAGTCTCATGCCTCCAAACTGCTGTTGAGTCATCAAAAAACAAGTTTCAACTATTGTTTAATGGTAACCTAGCAACCATTTAATAATAAAAGCCTCCAAAATCTCACTTATCACATAAAAGGCATATAAATATTGATTTGACAACTAGATGGGAACATTCTATTTCCATTTGCAGTGTCTAAATGCAAATATATATTTTTTATATTAGATATAAAGCAAACAACAAAAAGTGATCATCAGTTTTGTTGCACCCTGTCAACAAAAAATCATTAGGGGATTTTATATCCCAAATTACATCCATCTATCATGTATTCATCCCTTTACAACTTTACAAAAATTATAAGAACTATACAGTCCAATATCACCTATACATTATGGTCCCAACATCACCTATACATCATGGTCCCAACATCACCTATACATCATATTAGATGCTAAAAAAAACTATGACAATGTTGGAAAAGGCTGTGCCTTTGTGACAGTTTCAATGTTCATTTCATGCCGATTCATGCATCTTTCAACTTTTGGATCAATGCTTTTGCTGCTTCAAGATCTATTGCAATGAAGTTTTTGCCTTGATCTTCTCTACCATTAGAGCCCTCCTTTAGTACCTTTTGAAATGCTTGCAAAGCTTTTATAAAGACATCCAAAAAAAAACTATGACAATGTTGGAAAAGGCTGTGCCTTTGTGACAGTTTCAATGTTCATTTCATGCCGATTCATGCATCTTTCAACTTTTGGATCAATGCTTTTGCTGCTTCAAGATCTATTGCAATGAAGTTTTTGCCTTGATCTTCTCTACCATTAGAGCCCTCCTTTAGTACCTTTTGAAATGCTTGCAAAGCTTTTATAAAGACATCCACCCCTGGGTGTCTTTCCTACCACATATGCCCATACCCTGCTTCATGACTGCCAACATCCATTGTACTATTTTTGAGGAAGTTCCATAATTTTTTTAGACAACTCAACTATTACATATACATGCATGGCAACATTATGAAACATGAATCTCTTGCAAGACTTAGTAAGAACCCTCTAGTTCCCCTTAAACTTGTCTTTATTTCGAGCTTGCCAAATAGACCACAAAATTTTCGTAGAGAGACTGAGCCAAAACCATGATAGCTCTTTTTGCAATTTACTATCTTTCTCAAAAAAAAATAATTTAGGTCTAGGTTCACCATTTTCCCCCATATATTCTAGTTTTACAAAACATATTCCAAGTTTCTTTAGCAAAGATACAATCAAAGAAGATGTGCCTAATTGTTTTAGCCACCCTACATAAGTTACAAATGTCAGCATCATTATAATCCACTTTAGAAGGCGGTTTATGTAGAATCAATAACCATCTAAAACAAGCTTTCTTTGGTTCTAGATCTTTTGTCCAATTTTTATGAAGTATTTTACCCCACTGTTTCTTGCTTAGATTAATCCCCCAAACTTTATTGGTATGTTCTGTTAAATCAACTTGTTTTGTTAACATACAGTATATTGTTTTAGCATTTGTCTTCATCAATTTATTACCATCTTGCCATTTAAAATCTTGATATTGCAGGTTATCATTTATGACCTCGACCGGAAACTGAATGAGCTTACTCTATATGCAAATATTTCATAATCAGATAATGCTTAATTTTTTTAAGGAAAAATTCTAGATTTGTCTAAGTTTATTTCATTACATTATTTAACATTTATTATTAATAGTTTAATCCAACCACATACAACTAAAATTTGCATGCACAAACATGTACTCTCGAACATACATATAATTTTCTATTCATGTAATCCTTGAACCTTGTTTAAGTGCAAGTGCTAGTTATGCCGAGAGACATCTACAGTGACATCTATCAAAAATAAAAAATCTATGTAAGGAAAAACTCTCCAAATAAAAATTGACATTCAAATGACATCCTTGCCATGAAGATTTGCATGATCAATTTGATTTTTATGCTTTCAAAAGCAGTTTGCATGCTGCGTTATCTTTACCTTACGTTAATCTCTTTTTTTTAAGCTTTGTTTTTTCATACAGCCTGTTCGCATGAGTTTTTCCAAGTTTATTTGTATATTTGCATAATTTATTTTCATTAATGGTATCTTAGAGAATATTGGAGATGGACCCACCATACGGATTCTAGTGCATCTAAAATTTGTATCCTCATCAGGCTTTCTATTTTCATTTCTGTTATATGCAGGCCACTCTAGATTTTGAGGAACTTCAAATAACGCAGATAGCATTTGACCCTGTTCAATAGCTTTTGATTCCTTTGTCATGCATAAAAGGACCTTTTATCACTGAAACTAATTTTATCGAAGCCCCTACAAAGAGATCAGAAAAGGATTCTTCAGACGAAGATGGCAGTAATTTTTCCAAACGATCACCACTACGTAGTGAAGAATGTGAATCTCCTGAATTATACAACTCAGATTCAATTGATGATTGTGAAGATGGTGCAGTCAATCTTCTGGTTGCAGCTGTGTGTCTAGATTGCAAGGAAGATTGCCTTGGGGAGAATGAACTTATTCTCCGGCCTAAACTCATCGATGAAGCATCTTCCTTAGATTCAGATCCTTCTACTCCAACAGTTTTGAAGCGCAGCCTTCTGTCTTGGAAAGCTGGGAAGTTTGGTTTTAAATCACCAAGAGCAAAAGGAGAACCACTGCTGAATAAAGCATGCAAAGAGGAGGGTGGTGATGATATTGATTATTTTCGTAGACAGGAAAGTCCTCCCTATGGCGCTATATATCAGGTTTGAAATCTCTTTCCTAATTACCTGTCTCAAAGGTACAAAGAGGGAAATGATAATTCATGATTTATAGGAGAGTGTATTGTGCTTAAAGGTTCTTTTGTGGGATGGCCTAGAGCACTGAGTTTTCATGCCAAACAACAACATATCCTATTTTTTAATTGGTTCTTATGTTTTGGCTTTTCATGATCATGCAACCTCACAAACATTGAATGCAAATTTGCAATCTCTCTTGCTTCAGAATCCCATATTTTCCAATTCCTTTAGATCTTTAGTAGGGACAACTAAGATCAAACTTTTAAACATCAACTAATTCTCATTTTGGTTTCTTTTTGCAGGATAGTGAAAATGGAGCAAAATCAAACGTTTCTGCCTTTGGAGATGACCAATTTACCATAGGCAGTTGGGAATGGAAAGAGTTGGTTAGTAGAGATGGAAAAATGAAGCTGTCCACATAGGTATTTTTTGGATCGATTGATCAGCGTAATGAACGAGGGGAGAGTGCTTGCACTGCTTTAGTAGTTGTCCTTGCTCATTGGTTGCATAGGAACCCAAATTCTATGCCAGTCAAATCACAATTTGACATGTTGATTAGAGAAGGATCACAGGAGTGGAGGAAGCTTTGTGATGTGGAGGATTACAAGGAGAGGTTTCCTGACAGGCATTTTGATTTGGAAAGTCCTTTGTTGGCTTCTTCAGGCCTGAAGGTCTCCAAGATTCTTTTGACTTCCTGCAAGGGTGTATGTCGTTTGATGACATTTGGGATGAAACATATATCATATTCAATGTAGTTTGCATGACTTATTTTTATATGTTTTGTCATTAAAATAAAATAAATATATTGAGGGCTTGAAGCTTTAACATTAATGCTAGTTTCATCTCTTCATAATTCAGTGGGCTCTTCTTTTTACTTAATAATTTTAAATTTATTATTAATCATTTGCCAATAGCTTAAAATCATATCAGATTTTGTGAGTATAATTATGAGATTAATATAAAGGATTTCCAAGTGGCCATTAAAGAACTGCACTAGAAGAGAGATGCTTTCATGCAGATGCTCGTCAACAATCATCAAAATCTATATATTATTTAATTTATTTTATAAAACAAAAGAAAAGTTTTATTTATTTATTATTATTTTTGTTCAAATTTTTAATTAGGCACCATGATCCTAACGAAAAGTTTTATTTATTTATTATTATTTTCGTTCAAATTTTTAATTAGGCACCATGATCCTAACCAAGGATTTTCTTTGGATTAGTATTTTTTTTGTAGGCACCTCGAGAAGGATAACTCTCGTCATTTTTTATATATATTAATATTTAATATATGTATGCTAGTTAGTAGTATTGACAAATTAATCATTCTATCAATAATACTTTAAATTGTAGTATTGACAAATTAATCATTCTACCAATAATACTTTAAATCAACTACCATATTACATATCTTATAGACGGACAAAATAACATATTTTAACTGGTTATAATTAAAAAAAATTAGAAACCCACTATTAAAATTCCACTTAATTTAGAAAATCCCACTTAATTAAACAACTTATCTGCCACCTCAATTTTTCAAAAATAGATAAATATGCTTTTTCTCAGAAATAATTCCTCCTTCCGCATGAACCGGTAGTTGGAAGGTATTGTAACGACAACACGGTTCTCCATCCTCTTAGGTGCCGTCCCTTGGCTTCAAATGAAATGAAGGAAATTATCAAGCACCGACATTAACTAAACCATAGTCGAATAAGCTCAATAGACCATATACCAATCGTATTCATTCATTGCTCACGCAACTTTATTCAAATTGTGCTCGAAGAATTTCGTCTTTGGTACGAATTCGTTTTCAGAGATGAGGGTTTATTTTCCATCGGAGAATTACCGTTAGGGTTTGATTTAAACCAGTAGAGATTGTTATCTATTCAGTATTTGTGGTTTCGAAGGTTTCTGAGATTTTTTTCGGGTGTGACGGTGTGTTTCTCGGTGGTGGTATTTGCAGAACATGGTGGTGTTTACTTTGTAGCGGATTTGATTGATAGCTCCTTCCATTAATGGCAACGGGGTCGCCACCAACCACGACGAGCTCCCCAACAATTGAACCCTCTCCCGATCCAAATCCACCTTCTTCTCCAGAAATCGCCAATCCCGAAACAGCCTTGCTGCTGTATGCAGGTTTCAACCAGGATTCTGGCTGTTTCGCCGTTGGCACAGAGCAGGGCTTCCAGATTTATAACTGCGATCCTTTCAGAGAAACATTCCGGCGAGATTTCAACAATGGCGGCGGTATTGGAATAGTGGAGATGTTATTCCGGTGCAATATTTTGGCACTGGTTGGCGGGGGTTCGAATCCCCAATTCCCTCCTAACAAGGTCATGATATGGGACGATCATCAGAGCCAGTGTATCGGGGAATTGTCGTTCCGGTCGGAGGTCCGGGCGGTGAAATTGCGACGGGACCGTATAGTTGTGGTGCTGGAGCACAAGATTTATGTGTACAATTTCGGAGATTTGAAGTTGTTGCATCAGATTGAGACCATTGCAAACCCCAAGGGTTTGTGCGCTATTTCTCATGCGTCTAATTCGTTTGTTTTGGCTTGCCCTGGCTTGCACAAGGGGCAGATGAGGGTTGAGCACTATGGTCTCAAGAGGACTAAGTTTATTTCGGCTCATGATTCTCGCATTTCGTGCTTCACCCTAACTCTTGACGGTGGTCTCCTTGCAACTGCTAGCACAAAAGGGACTCTTGTGCGGATTTTCAACACGCTTGACGGAACCAGATTGCAAGAGGTACGATATAAATTCTTACTCTGGATTATTTGGCTCCTATTGTTTCAAGTGTAGAATACCAATTGGCTTCAATATACTCATTACCTAGTTTATACCTAGGCTTGGCCATAATTTTCAATATACTCATTACCTAATTTATACCTAGGATTGCAAGAGGTACGATATAAATTCTTACTCTGGATTATTTGGCTCCTATTGTTTCAAGTGTAGAATACCAATTGGCTTCAATATACTCATTACCTAGTTTATACCTAGGCTTGGCCATAATTTTCAAACTTTACCGCGAGTTAATCCTCAAGCTTGGTCGTGAGTTAGAGGTGCAAATTTTAAACGATGTAGAAGGTAATTGGCCTTAATTTTTTTTAAGGGGGACCTTATACAAAAAATTGGCGTCCGGCTTGGCCATGACCTAAAGGCAAATAATATGATTGATATGGGATAACTTATGAAGCACAATTTATATCATTTAGCTGTTTAGCTTAATTGGATAAATCCTTGGAAAAGTTTATATTTCTTATAGTATTGGGTTTTGGATTCCATTGAATTTGTTCTTGAGTTTTATGGATATCGCTGTAGAAAAGTCTATAGTTAGGACATTATTGGCTTTACTTTGTATGGAACATCATTTATGCTATTTTGCTGTCGAGTTTTCTGGAGACTGCCGTGGAAAAGTTTATGCTTACGAGAATAATGGCTTTAGTCTTTAATAAAAACAATATTTTTCCTATTGACTGGTAAATTCCTCTTGTGCGATGTCATCCAACTTAGATGCCACAATTAAGGGGCATGCCTTCAGTTACCGAGGCCTGGTCCACTGGGGTAAGCCACACCCAGATTAGACGTGGTAGTTTGCTTGTTTAAGCATTCAAGAAACTGTACGATTGAGCATGCAGTTTGACTTATGGGGAGTTGAACATGGTACTCCAGTATGGAATCATCATTTTTATTCTATTCTGTTGTCAGAGTTTTCTGGTTGTTGCTCCTAAGAAAATTGGCATTGTAAGAAAAAATGGGCTTCAATATCTATGAAACAGCATTTACTACTAATTTCTTTGAGCTTTCTGGAAATTACTGGGGATATGCTATTAGTTCCAACTTCCAAGAATATTGGGTCCATTCTTTATGGAAAATTTTTATTTTTTTAGTTTTGTGGGTATTACTTGATAACTTCTTGGTTTGGAGTATATTGGTTTCAATATCTACAAATTAATAGTCCCTTTACCTTTTTTGGTTGAGTTTTCTGGGGATACTAATACAAAAAAGTTTGTAGTTCTGAGCAGGGTTTCAAACTGCCAAGTATCCACTCCGCTTTGCAAGTATTCATGAGTAGTTTGAGTGGCCAATTAAGTTACCCTTAGACTTGCTGGACCTGGAAAACACTCTGTAAAAGCAGAAGAAACATTTAAAAAATGTGTCTGAAAATGCATCAAAACCCTGCAAAATTTGTCTGTATTGTGCTTGAAACCTCCTCTGAGTTGCACTTAAATCGCATCTGAATCATGCTAGAAGCCTCTCAACAACAGCAATCTTGCTATTATTCATCACTTACAGCTGTGCTAGTTTCAGTTATGGGGCTTGGAAAGAAGGGTGGTAGTATCACTGGATTGAAGTTGATCCTCAGTTGTCCCTGAAACCTGCATGTACAAACCCTTGCTGCCCTTGGAAACCTGTGATTACTGCATTAGACATGGTAAACTTTCACTGAGTTTTTACCAAGTTGCTGAGTATGAGTCAAATTGAGTCTGCTGAGTTTTACTAAGTCACACATTTTCAAACTATGATTCTGGGAAGATTGGCATCAGCTTATATTAAATTGAATTAGTTTATTTGTTGTTGAGCTTTCTGGATGTGACCACATAAAACTCCTTGTTTATGATGTTTTGGGTTAGCTAGTTCACCCATCATCAAAAAGAGTTTTTATATGGGAAAAAAGTGGATGAAGAATAAATTTGTAATGTTAGGTTATAAATATAATTTGAATTTTGGACAACTATCCTATTAACTTAAATAGTAAAATTTGATAAGATAGGGGTTTTAACTTTTTCTAATTCAATCTGAATTATTTTTTTGAGAAGTATATTAGGAAGGGCTTCATATCCTATAGATAAAAAGCATTATCACATAACACGCATCCAAGATTGATCAAACTGGCTCAGTCTCCTCCATTACTGGTTGGTTCCTTAGAAAAATCCATGGTTACCAGGAGACAGGGACGGGCACTGGTACAGGAGATGGGGATGGGTAGTGGTACACTATTCTAAAAAAAGCTGGAGACAGATATTTAATTTAAAATTTGAAAATAATAAAAATCGTATATATAATTTAAAATTTCAAAATAATAATCATACAGTGAATATGCAACTTTAAAGGGTGTAAATTACTAAAAAAAATAATAAAAATACAAAAAACAGACATTTTGAAGTGATGAAACAGATCTCAACAAAAAAGCAAAAGATTAATTATATTGATATTTGAAAATAGTTATCATGATATAAATGTTTATTTTAAACCATTATCACCTGGGGATTGGGAGGGGAATGCCATTATTTAAAAATATGGTATGGTGGTCCTTGGAGATGAATATATTTTCAATCCAATTATAAAACTTCAATGCATTTTACTTATCTTAACCCTTATTATTGTTTCTTTTTGTAATATTTCCTATTTGGGACTTGATAAGAACTTTCTGCAATAAAAAAACTCATAAATTTTAATGCAAAAAATAGAAAATTACAAGTCTTTGAGTGTATTTGCTTCGGAAAATTAGCTTTTATCAACCACATATCTTTGCTTTAAGAAAGCCCTGTGTAACTTATATGATATATCTGAGAAACCTCTATAGGAAGTTTCCCAAATTTCAAGGGATGCTTCCAGGAGATGTATAGAGATGTAAAGAAACTTCATATGAAGTCTCCTATGTCTGGAGATGTCCTCATATGGGTCTCTGAGATGGGGATGCGTTTCAGGTACTGGAGACGAGTACCAAGTGTCAGGGTACGAGTCTCCTGGTCACCATGGAAAAAACAATCTGGAAATAAAAATAACATCAATCGATTCCAAACCACTTTCATGTACATAATATGAAAAAGGTCTCATCTTCACATACATAACATGTGAAATGAAAAAAGTACACAAGTCTTACACTATCAAATTCTTAATATCATACTAATCATAGTATTTGTCAGTAGTGTATTACTCTTCTGTTCGCTGTACAGTTACTGCATAAAACACAACAGAAACTATCAGATCGCAAAGTAAAAAATGATCAAGAGAACTGCAGCCAGCATCTCTCAGTGATGGTCATTCTTCGATCACCTCCACATCTCCCTGCAGAAATGAGTTGTCTTGGTTGCAGATGTCTCAGGGATTGGAAAGCCCATTTGGCAGAAATGTACCTATTCATAGACATATTGATTCTGGTACATCATAGTTATGTTTATAATCTTTTGGAGACAGCCTTCTCAAAGGTGAGATTGCCCTCCATCTCATATTTCATATTTGTATTAATTGCAAGAATTTTGCTAGATTTCAGCAAAACAGTTTGCAGTGTAATAATTTAGCAGCCTTTGTTTTTTTCAGATGGGTTTTGGACTACTTGGGATCCTTGAGCGCAAAATTATGTCAGTAACAAACTGACCACTTTCCAATATGCTTCCTGATTGGAGTAGAACACGAGTATGTGCTCTCCATTTGAGCAATCTAGCTTCATTAACCCCAGCCACCAGAGCAGTTCTCCAAGCATTATTGCATTTTCAGCGACCAGCTTTATTAAGATAAGCTTTCTTTAGGTCATCAACAGAATAAGAGTGGATTTCCTTCTTTACAGCCCAGTGAAGGTTGTGACTGATTTTATATGCAATATAATTATCTGCACTAAAAGCTCTACTAGATGGAACCACAATCCACTTAAGTTCATTTCCACCTGACTTAACATTCAAGCACCAAATTCAGTTGCATGGCTCCCACCTTTTCCGAATGGTGTTGCATTACAGTGTTTTTGATGCAAGATACTTTTTAAAGGAATCCTACGCACTGGTAACTAAACCACATGAAATTTTCTTTTCAACTGATGGCTGGCTGGGTGAATCTTTTGAGACCTGAGTGGAAAAAATGAAATGGGTCTGAAATATTAAGTTCTTCTCCCATATTGTTCAGCTTATCTGCAGCCACATTACTACTACTTCTTATAGGCTGGACCGCCTAGACTTTAATATGCTTTTATGTGTTTGATGCAAGATAAACTTTTTAAAGGAATCCTAAGCGCTAGGAACTAATCCACATGAATTTTCCTTCTCAACTGATGGCTGGCTGGGTGAATCTTTTGAGACCTGAGTGGAAAAGTGAAATGGGTCTGAAATATTAAGTTCTACTCTCTTTTTGTTCAGCTTATCTGCAGCCACATTACTACTACTTTTTATATGCTGGACCGCCAAGACTTTAATATGCTTTTATGTTTTTAATCTTTGGATTGCCCAATTGGTATTATTTGAGAACCATTTGTTGGCCTGATCTTTTTTAATTGCATTGATTAAAACCATTGAGTACCTTTGATGATTATGATGATGATGATGATGACAATGAGGACGACAACTTCTTTAACGTCCTTTACACCAAATTGTTCTGTAGGTCCCTAATAAAGTATATAGACAAAGAAATTTCACTTGAATCCTTTTTGCAAAATGTGATATTACAGCTATCTTTGTTGATGTTATCTTTTAGCCATCCTTTGACCTTTCGTTGTCTTTCATGATTTGCTGAGCCCTTGACACCACTCTTCTTTAAGTCTGATTGTTGTTCATATTTTCTAAATATTTCCAGTAGGCACCAGAAGGGTTGCTACTATTAGCCTTGAATATTCCACTGGTACCAACCTACCCTGGTTTTGATTTTGTTACCCTGTCAAAATTCAATTTTATCTGGGGAAGATTGGAGGAAATCTGTTTCAGTCGTTTGTCCCAATTTAGGAGCATAATATGATTGTCAGGAAAATTTTGACCTTCGTTTGGGACATATTTTTAACAATTTAAAGGATTGTTCTCTGGTGGGCAGGAGAGGCTTGATTGGAAAATTTCATTTGTTACACTCCAGCCATATGTTCCTGCAAATGATTGGAGGCAGGCTTGTGAAAATATACAGCAGGGGCCTAGATCTGATGAATTTCACATAGGATATCTTGATGAGCCTTGAAACCCCTTGGTTAGTAATTGGGAGGGAGTTAATATCTTTGTCCTTACCACCAACCAACAAAAGGCATTGGCCTTTAGGAGACCCTCCTTTCTCCATATGCCATTTACAGGAAAGATAGGCTTATCAGGGTATTCATTTCTCAAGCCAAATTTATACCCCTCATTGACTATATGAATGCCTTTTTTCAATCCTTCCTATACTAGTTCATCTTCCTTATCTTGGTAACTAAAGGATTAACAGGACTGATTTCAAATGTTTACATGTTCCTCTTAGATGCTCTGGGACTAAGGCTTGCCATTTCCTCTATCTTTGAGAGGCACTATTTATATATCGTCAACTTTGGCTTAATCTGACGTGGATGACTCTGCAGGTGTCTTTAATCTCCTCTGAGGCTATGTGTTTTTTGAGAGTCCATGCAACTGCTCAAAAAATAGCCAGTTTCATCTTCCTTATCATGGTAACTAAAGGACTTACAGGACTGATTTCAGATATTGAGATTTTTCTCTTAGATGCTCTAGAACTAAGGCTTACCATGACCTCTATCTTTGAGAGGCACTATTAATATTATAATATAACCTTCAACTTTGGCCTTATCTGATGTGGATGACTCTGATGAAGGTGACTGCAATCTTGTGAGGCCTTGTGTCTTTTGATAGTCCATACAACTGTTAAAAAATTAGCCAGTTATCTATTACCAATGCTGTATAACAGAAGAATTTCATAGTATTTAGGGAAGACATCATAAAGTTCCATGTTGAGGAGCCTTTTTCATGACTCAGAGTGAGCTTTTTTCATGACTCAGAGTAATCCTTTTTCTGTCTGAAGAGTCCAAATGAATTCTGCATCTAGCACCTTATTTACCAGCTGAGTGTTTCCTATTCATGCACCAACCTTTTCTTCTGGGAAACAAATTTTTTTCCAACTTTATAGTGGAATCTTCCTCTTATAATCAGGTCCATTTGAAATATGTTTTTGAACATTCTTTATTTTCTCAGCCACTTTCTTGGGAACTTCTAGAATGGTTGGACGGAGTCACATTTACCAGCTGAAGCTTCCTGGATAGGGGCAGCCATTCAATCAATCATTCATTCATTTGCAGTGGTCTGAATGATTATAAATAAATAGGGACACACTAACCTAGTAATGGGAAAGGCCTTCCTTCTAAAAGCTCACCGAAATTATTAATAAATAATAATAATACATTTTGGCTGAATGTGGCCACCTTCCCTTTTAAGATTGTTAGTTGGTTTATTTATTTTTTGGAGGCTTTCTTAATGATTATACTATGGAAACAGTCAGTTTTGACAGGAGTTTTAGCTTTCAGCAAAATGAAAGTGGTTTTCTGTTTAAATTTGTGTTTTTGGCCAAGGTAGACTTATTAGGCAATGATTCCATCGAGGGGAGGCTATTGTAATTTTCACAGCACATGCCGGAGAGACAAAATAGGATTTATTTGGAGAAAATGGTTCCATGTAAGATTGTATTTCCTGCTCAGACTACAGTTAGCTTTATGTTTATTTTGTGGTTGGCACTTGCAAACCTGTAGCCACACTTGCCCCTCTGCCTTTTGGCACCCACTGAATGGTAACTACCAGAATATTTTCTCCCCTGAATTCTATGCATAGTTGCCAGGAGAGTGGTACTGGTACTGGTATGGGAGATGGTAACCAGTACCAGTACACCATTTTTTGAAAATAATAGTAGACGGGCACTTGGAGATGCCTATATACATGTGGAAACTTCAAATTTATGTCAAGTTCAACGAGAGGAAAACTGAAAAATTTAATTGTTTGATATTTTATTTTCTTCTATTAATTAAAAAATTAAATTTGTAATTTTATGATATTATATATACTTTATTTATATTTTTATATTAATAAAATAAATACTTAAAAGTTTATATATATATATATATATATATATATATATTAAAAATATATAAAAATACATATGCAAGATATCACTTCAATACTATATATAATAAATATTAATACTGATAAATATATATTTTTATTTGTAATATAAAATAAATTAATTAATAAAAATATAATTTATTAAATGTATTTTTTTATTAAAGAATTCACTATATCCGGATTTATTTTCTTGTGTTTAAGTACTCAAAATATGTTATTAAGACTTAATGCTGCACAATTTATGAGTATTCAATGAATCAATGGTGATATTGATTATCTTAGTATACAACTGAAATTGGAGGAATGATATTCTTCCTTTAATTAAAGCAAGAAAAATGTTACTAGTTCTATGCAAGACCATTCTCAATGATTGTCAAAATGCAAGTAGATACTTGTTGTGAATCTTTTTGTGCAGTTCTGTGGAGGTTTTCCACCACTTCTTTCTAATGTCTTGCAAGTAGACAAACAACATTATGTATTTTAGGGTTTTATTTATTGTTTGTTAATTTTATGGTCATTTTTGCCATATATGACAACTTTTTAGGGTTTCCAAATTGGGAGATGCTGGCGGACATGGGTAGGACATCTTAGTATCCATCTTTGGTATGGGAAACATGTCCTAGGGGATTGGAGTCATGTCTCCTTGCAACTCTGGTTCTATGATAGATGTGCTCTTAATCTTGTTACGCTCAACACTTACAATATGTTCTTTATGTCTTGTTTGTATTGAACCCATAGTTTGATCTCTTGGTGCATAATGTAAACTTATAATGTGAGCTGCATGTGTTAAGTTACTATATTTATTTTTTACTATTAAATGATGTATATTATATATAAAAGTGTAGGTGATCAATATTCTCCATTAATCTATTCATTTGTCCATCCGCAACACCAGCAGTACAGGTTCACATGGGGTGTAGAATTTGCCATATTGTTGGTTGTTTATACTTCAATATGTTGGTGTCAATGTCTATGTAATGTCCTCAATCAGGCAACCTTAGGAAATAGACAAATTTTCTAATGTGTGCAAGGAAATGATTAAAAATACCAAAGTAGATGCCAATTCCTAGTGAAATAAATGCTGATCAGCAATATAATTAGCAGCCACAACCTTGCGAAACACTTGTCAATTAAAATATTCAACTATGAACAGTGGATCCAACAACTAACAATGTTGATATGATTTTGGAAACCCTCGAGTTACAAATTAACCAATTGTAGCAGCAGCTTTGAATTATTTATGGGCTGATATAAATCTGTAACTTTCATATACACCTCAACATTAATCACAAATAACAGATCTGGTAAATTAGTGCTATTAATGCAGTCAATAAATCAGCATTTAATCACTTAATAGCATTAAATTACAACTCAGCAATTATGGCACCTAAATATATTGATTTATTTCAGCAAACCCACCAATTATAGCAACCAAACCTACATAAAATTATCTGAATCAGATTTGCATGTTGGTGCCCAAAAATATTTATTTAATTTCAGCAAATTTCAAAATAAATACACTAACAAGTTATGGTGCTATTGTAAGAAGACGGCAGCTAGGCTTTAGGTGGTGCAGCCGCCTTGAAATGATGAAACCCTTACAAAATCTGAAAACCTTCAAATAATAACAGCAATAAGTGTAATCAGTAGATTTAGGTCTTGGAAACCTTTATGAACAGAAACCTTTGATTGTACGGTGGCGAGAAACATTAATTATGGTAGTCCCAAATGAGGTGCAGCTGGAAAATGAGCTGGTACAGTGGCTCGAACAGAAATGGATGGCTGAAAATTTTCAATAAATGTCTGTAAACCCTCATAAATCAACAGAAATATCTGAAACCCCTTTAAAATGCCATTCTATGATGGTACAGTAGCTGGAAATACTAATTTTGGTAGATCCAAATTAGGCACAATAGTAAAATGTTGTGAAACAGCAACCAATATGCAATTTCAGCAACCCAAATGGTGATACTAGGAGATTTGCTTGGAAATACCTTATCGATCCAACCCTGAACAATCAGATCTTTAATAAATTCTTCAACAAATTAGCATGCCTTTGATTTTTAGATAGAATGATCTTTTATGAAGAAGAGGATTTTTCATTTTTGTCCTGGAATCCAAAAATGGAAACTAAGAGGTTTTCATCTTTGAATGCTTCAATCTCCAAAATGGAAGGAAAAACAAAATGACAAAATTGGATAATTTGCTTTGAGCAAATGACTTTCTTTTATAGTGGCCTTTGGGCTCTCCATTCGAATTTACTTTTCCCTCCAAGTGTTTAAACACATATTTTAAGTAAGATATTACATTAATTGTTTAAAAACACTTTTCAAATTATATATTGAATTAAGTGTTTAAAAACTCGTTTTAAATATAATATTTAAGTTGCTCTTTTGAAAATAAAGAGATTGGGTGCAACTTAAATTTTAATATTTTATTATTATTGCCCTTATTTCATCCCTTAGCCTACAGGAAATAAAAATAGGCTGTGTGTCCACAATTATTTCTTTTAGTTATGAGACGGGAACATGACAGTTTACATGTTGATAGCTTTTATATAGTAATCTATCTTATGTATATATATGTGATTATTCAATGTTATGCTATCTTATGTATATATATGTGATTATTCAATGTTATGCATTCACCTAGTTATTGTCACAGATAATTCACAGTATGCACATCATTTGTAAGTTACAGAAAGAGAAGCTTGGCATTTTAAAGTATCATCCCCCTTTTGTTTTGAAATTTTGAAATCTTGATGAAGTTGGAAAAGCTAAGTAGTAGCCTCTCTGCAGAAATGGGCTGCTATAGCAGTTAATACTTGTTTTGATTCTTTCAGCAAGAGCCCCAAGTTGGATTATTTTTCGAATGGTTGGTGACTTTTCACTGTTCTTAATAGTGGCTTGTAGGGTATTGATGTGATCACAAATTCTAGACACCTTTGTAGACATGAACCATAATCCCCGTAGAAATTTGCTTTTTCTATAGCATTTCTCAACATCCACACATGGAGTGATGATGATCCAAACCGATGGGTTTCGTATAAGATCAGAATTGCAAGGGTTTGTTTGGGTTATAAGCTGTTCAAGTATTTGTCTACCAGTGCTTGAGTTTCTAGGATGGTGAATGAGTGTTAGGGATGATTTTTATTTTGAAAATTTAGGAACAATTATTAAAATAACATATAAAATTAATTCCAAAAATAGGAAAATAATTTGCAATTTATCATTTATGTAAACAATTAGATCTAAAATTCCAAGTGTGTATATTCTAATATCCATCAAGTATGCTATGCAAAGTACAACGGGCCAAAGGCTAATCTAACCCTTTGTTCGTTGCAAATATCATGGCAAACTCATTGCTAGAATTGCTAGACACAACTAGATCAAGTAGTTGAACTTTAAACCAACCTTATATGTTTAGCTTGATCCTCATCAATTTGTGTTTGCTCCTTTGGCTTTGTATCCCATTGTGCTTATAGACTCATCTTGTGATTCGTGAGATGCAAGAAACTATTTGTGGTGACAAGCTTCTTTGTCTCCTAGAAGTAAGTTAATTCCTCTTGATAGAATGGCTGAACTTGTACGTAGACTAGTTCCTTTGGTAGAATGGATTAAGTTGTATATAGATTAGTTCCTCTCAATAGTAGATGAACTACAAACTAGTGATAAGAGTTGAATTGTTGGTGTGTAGCAATGATGAGGCCCATATTCATTATGTTCTTGTGCCAAAGTCTCCCTATCTATCTCTATTGAACTCAAGTGGCCCTAAGAGAATTTGGTACATATGTCTTCTTCGTGGTCTTCATCTATGCAGACAAATTTTTAGGGCCTTTGCACATACCTCTTCAAGTACAATGCATAGACGACCATGTGCAAAATAGTGTTGAGCTTCTTTGACTTTTGTTGAATGATAGATTGAATGTGCTCATTGTAGAATTGTAATATAGGGTCTCTCTTTGTTGTATAACAACCTTCATTTGGCCAAGCATGGTATCAATGCACTTGTATATCTCCTTAAGGCTTGGAGTGTTAAGAGTCACTCTATTTGATCACCATGAAAAATGGGGATATGATAGAGCTGATGTATTTGTCATCTTACCAAAAAGTGTATAGGGGTTTTTGTATTTGATTTGGCCCACCAATTCCACTCTTCTGTCATCTTCATTAGTTCCAAGGGCACTTGCAACTCAATTATCCTCCCCATAAGGATAAAGTAGGATGCATAATTGGTTTTGATGGGTTTGAGGCAATCCTTCTTGGAGGATTGAAATAATGCATTTGCACATCATGTACAACCTTTTTGATTCACTCAATTTTCCTCATGCCCTTGAGTGCATTATTCATGGCCTTGAGTGCATTATTCATGGCACATAGCCAAAGGGTGTAATAGATATGCTTGTAGGAAACTTCAATCAAATCTTTAGCTTTCTTGCACAACATACATTGCTTATGTAATGACATGCACCACATTTTTAGGGCCAGTCTCCTTAATAGCATCTTTGAGTATCTAAAATTGGAACATTGCGTCCTATTGGTTCCTTGAACAATCATTTACTCTAAGGAAGTAAGGGCCCTCTATACATGTGACCAAGATAGTGACGAGTGGATGGTGTCTAATGTCTATTCAATATTCACGCATCCAAGATGATATTGCATCCATTTGAAACCCACGTGATCGTTATTTGCTACATAAGTACATTTGTCTTGGAATGTTTCTTATCCAAAATATAGTCCTTAATTTTGTTTGCCTTCATGCTGCAAATGAATGATTTGCTCATGCAACTTTGGACATGGCCTCTAAATAATGAGTGGGAAAGATCAATTGGAGTGCCATTGGCAAAGAAGAATTTGCTAATGGCATGATTTGGCTCATCTTTGGCATCTAGATTGAACATATTTATTAAAATATTAAATGTAATATTAATGGGCATCTTAGCTTTATTTAGTCTTTAGTTAGTCGTAAGTTTACTTGTAGTTAACTTATTTTGCCTGTAGTTAACTACTGTTACTCCCTAATGTGTAGGGTTTGTAAATTCTATAAGAGCAAGGCTCTTCCGTTAATAAAATCTATCAGATTATTTACCAAATTTACATGGTATCAAACCTTGTTAAAAATTTTCGTGGGTTTCTTTCTTAAGCTGTAATTCGAAAATTTTCTTAGGGGTTCGTGGGATCTACTTGCGTCTCTGTCTTTGGCGCTTGAACTTTGTTGTCTGGTCGCGCGACCTCATTCTAGTCTACAGGCAATTTTTCTTTTTTCTGGTTGTGCATTTTGTTCTGCATTCTGGACACGATCTTTCTTGAAGTTGTGTGATTTTTTTTGTGTGTTTTTGGCCGCGACGGTGTCTTCTGAGCGTGGTGTGCGACCTTCTTTGAAGGGTTTCAGACGTGTTTGTTCATTCGCAACCTGTTCTTTTTGTTAGTTTTAGATCAGAAATACAAATAAGCAAAAATATAACACACAGATCAATGAACATAGCGATTTACCCCGGGAAACCCCTCCTATTTGAGGGAGAAAAACCCAACAAAAATGATTTCTTATATATCAGATGAATAAGTGCAGAAACTTACATACAAAATTAGGCCCTAGTCAAGGCCGAGTTTAATAATGAATGGAGACACTTCTCCTTGAAGCAAAACACAAATGATGACATTTCTTTTAGAATCGAATCTGCTGCTAGGAGGCGAACTGCTGTTGTTGCTGAAGAAGATGCAAATTGAAGTGAATGAATTGATGTTTGAATGAGAGGACTCCATCCTCTTTATATACCAAACTAGGTGCCCCCTTTCTAGGGCCAACCTAGAAAATACAAATTTTATTTATAAAAAATAAAGTCCGACTTGCCTTGATCAAAATATAATTAGGAGAAAATATCTCCCACCACTACAACACTAACACTCCCTCTTAGCTAGGGAGGCATTTTCTAGATATCCTCGTCATGGAGTCTCTCAACATGACGCCCACAATGGCTACACCCATTTGCGGAAAACCACATCTCAGTCTCAGAGAGGTACAAGAGTTCATCATGGAGTCTCTCAACATGATGTCTAGAATGGCTACACCCATTTGCGGAAAACACATCTTAGTCTCAGAGATGTACAAAGGTTCATCACGGAGTCTCTCAACGTGATATGGTCATGGTGTCTCTCAACATGATGTCCACAATGGCTACTCCCATGTGTGGAAAGAAACACATCTCAGTCTCGGAGATGTACAAGGGTTCATCACAAAGTCTCTCAACATGATGTCGTCATGGAGTCTCTCAACATGACGTCCACAATGGCTACTCCCATGTGTGTAAAGAAACACATCTTAGTCTCAAAGATGTACAAGGGTTCATCAGGGAGTCTCTCATCATGATGTCGTCATGGAGTCTCTCAACATGACGTCCACAATTGGCTACTCCCATGTGTGGAAAGAAACACATCTTAGTCTCAAAGATGTACAAGGGCTCTCACCTCATATTTCTCTATCTCAGAGAAATATACATTATGACAAATCTTAATGATGCTGAGTCTCCTTCTCAGCAAGGGTGACATTCTCTACTACCCCAAGCTTGTCTTAGAAATGTGCAAACTTCACTTTGGAAAGAGGCTTGGTGAGAATATCAACCGTCTGATCATTAGTGCAAATGTACTTGAGTTGAATTGCTTTCCTTAGCACCATGTCTTTGATGCAACGGTACTTGATCTCCACATGCTTTGTCCTATCATGAAATATAGGATTCACTGAGAGCTTCACACAACTTTGATTATCACAATGAATCATAGTCAGCTCCAATGTTTGACTGAACAATCCTGCAAGGAACTTTCGAAGCCACACTGCTACACATGCTGCAATGAGCTGATACACATGCTGCAATGTATTCAGCCTCTGTGGTGCTTAGTGCCACATATGTCTGCTTCCTACTACACCAAGAAATCATGGTAGACCCCAAACTAAAGCAACATCCAGAGGTGCTCTTCCTATTAGTTACACTTCTGGCCCAATCAAAGTTAGAATAGCCTTGTAACTTCAAATCTTCACTGGAAGTATATCTCAACCCATATCCCATAGTTCCATGCAAGTATCTCAGAATATGCTTTGCTGTGATGTATTTGTCTTGGCTCACACATGAATTGACTGAGAGCACTCACTGCATAACAAATGTCTTGTCTGTTGTTGACTAGATACATCAATGATCCAATCAATTGTCTATACATGGTGGGATCTACCAAATTTGAATTGGCTGCTAAGTCACTCAACTTCTTCAAATTTGTCTCCATAGGTGTAGACATGGACTTGCAGTCCATCATCCCAAATCTCCTCAATATATCTATAGTGTATTTTCCTTGACTTAGAATAATTTCATTAGGTCTTTTCCACACTTGCAGTCCAAGGAAGTAATGCATAGGGCCGAGGTCCTTCATCTCAAACTCAGAGGCTAACTCTTTCTTGCATTTGACAATGAGCTTCTTTGCTCCAGTGAGAAATAAATCATCAACACAAAGAACCAATATCAAAGCCTCACCGTCAATTATCTTGAAGTAAAGGTTGGAATCTGCATCATTCTTGGAGAATCCCAAGCTCATCAAATATCTATCAATCCTTTCATACCATGCATGAGGTGCTTGTTTAAGACCGTACAAGGCCTTCTTCAATTTGTATACATGAGACTCCTTCCCATGAATCACAAAACCATCTGGCTGCTCGATGTACACTTCTTCAATCACACCATTAAGAAATGCAGTCTTTACATCCATTTGATGTAACTTCCAGCCTTTAGCAGATGCAATAGCAATAATTGTTTTGATAGAAGTATATCGAGCCATAGGAGCAAATGTCTCCTCATAATCTATTCCCTCCTTCTGGGAGAATCCTCTTGCCACAACTCTTGCCTTGTGTTTCTCAATGTTGCCATCAGTTGCATGCTTGATTTTGTAGAGCCATTTGGAAGACACTACTAATTTCCCTTCAAGTCTCAGAACAACATCCCATACATCATTTTTAATGATGGACTGATACTCTTCTGTCATTGCATCTCTTCATACCTGCTGGTTGGATGTCTCCTCAAAACTAGAAGGCTTAGAATCAATGATGTGGCTCATCAATGCCACATAACCTGGAAACTTCTGCAGTCTCTCGCTTTCCCTAAAGGTTCCTCAAGGAGTTGCGTACTTTTTTGCCTCTTGCATAGTTTGTTGAGCCCATAGAGGCCTCTTTCGACCTACCACAATGTCTCTAGGCCCATTAGTTGATTCTACAGGATCAACTGGATCAATAGTCTCGACCGGTTCGTTGAACTCCCTCTAAATTTTAGGAGTATGATCAGGAGATATGTCCATATCCTGAGAAGTCTCTTGCTCTTCACTGTCTATCTCCATGTAAGACCCTTTAGATCTTTTGAAGGCTACTTCCTCTTCAAAGGAGACATCCTTGTTGATCTCAATCTGTTTCTGCCCTGGAATATAAACTTTGTAGGCCTTTGAAGACTCACTATAACCCACGAATATATCCTTCTTTCCTGAAGGTTCTAGCTTTGATCTTTTATCCTTGGGCACATGAATGTAAACAGGGACAACCAAAAATTCTTAAATGACTAACCTCAGGTTTCACACTTGTGAAGGCCTCCTTAGGAGTCAAGTTTCCCAATATTCGATGAGGGCTTTTGTTCTAAACATACATGGCGGTTCTGGAAGCTTCTGCCCGTAGGAAAGTCTGTAAATCGTAATCATGAATCATAGCCTTGGCTGCCTCTACTATGGATTTGTTCTTTCTTTTGGCAACTCCATTTTGCTCAGGGTTGTATAGAACACAAAACTCCCTCTTGATCCCTACTTCAATGCATAAATTACGAAAATCTCCAGAAGTGTATTCTCCTCCATTATTTGATCTCAAAACCTTAATCCTTTTCCCCGAACATGTTTTCAACTTGAGCCTTGAATTCTTTGAATCTATCAAGGACTTCTTCAGACTCCTTAGATTTCAAGGAGTAAATCCAAGTCTTTCGAGAATAATCATCAATGAAAATCACATAGTACCAAAATCCACTCAAGGATGCCACAGACATTGGTCCACATAAATCAGCATGAACAAGATCTAAAATTCCCTTTGATCTGCTGTCACTACTATGGAAGGGACTCTTGATATTCTTACCAAGTGCACATCCTCTGCAAATGCCATCGTGCTCTAGACCAAGCTTAGGAAGACGAGTAACCATCTTCTCCATGGATGGAAGGGCTTTGAAGTGTAAGCGAGCAAGTCTCCTGTGCCATAGCTCACTCAAACTGATAGAGTTGTGCAATAATGCCTGAACTGGATGAATTGATAATTTGTATAGGCTCTCTTGTCGAATGCCAATCACACGAGCTGATTTTATACTAGAGTTCTTAGGCCAAGCAAGAACTTTCCCTTCAGAAAAAGCAACCTTGTACCCTTTGTCCTCCAAGGATGAAATGGAGACAAGATTTCTTTTGATCCCTGGAACGAACAAGACATCACTCAAATGAAGAGGGATACTTGAATCTAGCTAGAAAGAAGTGGCCCCAACTCCCTTTACAGAGTAACAAGCATCATCTCCAATTATCACTTGCAAGTTAGTCTCTTTCGCAAGTTAGTCTCTTTCTCTACTAAGTCTATAAGATGCTCTCTATAGCCTGTGATGTGACACGAAGCACCACTATCTATTAACCAAGTGTCACTATTAGTTGGAACATTGCTTGAAAGAGCGGAGATGAATAGAAATCCCTCTGAGTTGTCTCTAGATTCCTTTTGAGGTGACACATCATCAATATCTGCAAGAGAAGCATGTTGCTTCGGCTTTGACATGCAATCTCGAGCATAGTGACCATACTTGTCACACCTGTAACATTGAATGTGAGAGGTGTCCTTCTGTGGTTCTGGAACATAAATTGATTTTTTGTCTCTATTCCTCTTGAAATTGCCTCTTTTCCCTTCTCTTCCTTTTCTTTTGAAAGCATGTGCAACAAGGACATGACTTTCTTCATTATGAGAATTTCACCCATTTCCTCTTGTTGCCAACTTGGACTCTTCCTTAATACAATCAACTTGAAGACGATCAAACTTGGGCAACTTAGATCTCCCACTGATGCTTTGGATAAAAGGCTCCCAAGATTGAGGAAGACCATTCAGTGCCAACATAACCAGATTTCTATCTTCAACTGTCTCCAATAGTGCATAGCTAATCTCTCAAATCAGAAATCTTCATGATGAAAGAAATGATTGAATCTCCTTTAGCCATTTTTATATGATGGAGTTGTTGTCTCAAGGCAAGGGCTCTGCTAGTATTGTTGATCTCATACAATCCTTGTAGAGTCTCGAACATTTCTTTGGCTGTCTTCATCTTGGAGATAATCGAAACTAGGTGATCCTTCACGGAGTCTTATCATGATCTTTCTAGCCTTCATGCCATTTTTCTTCCATTGAATTTTCTCTACATCATCGGATGGCTCAGGCACATCATTTTCCACGAAATCTAGAATATCATTCTCTTCTAAGGCAATGAGAACTCTGAATTTCCAAGAGTTGAAATTTGATGCTCCATCAAGCCTATCTTCTACCTTGACGTTGTTCACCATCTTCGTTCCTTTGAGAGACTGCCCTAGATGAAGAGTTGTCTTGACTGCTTAACCAAATCTGATCGGATCTTTCCTTAAACCCGCTCTAATACCATGTTAGTTTTAAATCAGAAATGCAAATAAGCAGAAATATAACACACAAATCAATGAACATAGCGATTTAACCTGGGAAAACCCTCCTACTTGAGGGAGAAAAACCCAACAAAAATGATCTCTTATATATATCTGATGAATAAGTAAAAACTGCATACAAAATCAGGCCCTAGTCAAGGCCGAGTCTAATACAATGAATGGAGACACTTCTCCTTGAAGCGAAACACAAATGATGACACTTCTTTTAGAATCGAATTTGCTGCTGGGAGGCGAACTGCTGCTGTTGCTGAAAAAGATGTGAATTGAAGTGAATGAATTGATATTTGAATGAGAGGACTCCATCCTCTTTATATACCAAACTAGGCGCCCACCTTTCTAGGGCCAACCTAGAAAATACAAGTTTTATTTATAAAAAATAAAGGCTGACTTGCCTTGATCAAAATATAATTAGGAGAAAATATCTCCTGCCGCTACAACACTCACATTTTTTTGCCTTTCAGACTTGCGTTATTTTCTTGACACGATTTCGCACGTTCTTTACATATTTTGGGCGCGTTTTTGTTTGTCGTGATTTGTTGGGTGAAATCTTGCTCGTGTTTCTCCTTTTTCTGGATCCTTTGGCGCACAGTTTGACTTCATTTTTGGCCGCCTGTATTCTTCTCTCCTGTGGGTGCGACTCCTTGCAATCTGCACGTGATTTTGTTCTCTTTTTCTGGCGTGATTTCTAACCTTTGAGCGCGACTATTTATTTGGGCCGTTTTTACCCACGCGACCTCCTGTCTTCCGCGTCTGGTATTTTCTATTTGACGGATAGGGTTTAAACCTCTCGTGTTTTCTACTAGCGCGACCCTTCTTTCAAGGGTTTTTGAAGATTTTTGCATGTTTTTCTAAGCTGCACGATTGCAGATATTTTGTTTTTTTTTTTGGATGAATTTTTTGTGCAACCTAGGGTTTCCCTCTTTTGGGTTCGAGGTGAATTTTTGAGATTTATTGTTTTTGGAGCCAATTTTGACAAAAATTCTGGAAAAATAAAATTTATGTATAAAGTTTTCAAATTTTTTCTTAAAAAATTTACATAGAGTTTTTGAGGGTTTTTCTAAAAAAGAAAAAAATCTTACAGATTTTGAGCCTCTTTTTCAGATGATTTTTGAAAAATTGGAGTTGTGCCAACTAATTGTCCAATGTTTTGCTAGCTGATTACAGAGTTACCTCATTTTTCGTGCTTTGGAAAATTCGCAGAGGTTCAATGGAAAGAATTACAACACATGGAAGGAGAGGATGCTTACCATCTTTGAGTATTGGTGTTTGGATGCGCTTGTTCTTGGTATAGAAGTTTGTCTCACTGCTGTTGGGAAGGATCACGACAAGTATGATGGAAGTAATAGGGAGGCAGTAGTGCTTATTAAATTATCTATTGCCGATGAGATTTTACTAGAAATACCGTCTGGTAAATTTGCTATGGAGATCTAGAAGCATTTGAAAAATCTTCATGAGACCTCAGACGAGGGAAGGGCTTTCTTCCTGAAGAATATGCTCTTTTCTATTATGATGGATGACCAAGTGTCTTTGCAGGAGCACTTGATGAAAATAAAAAATATTCGTGATCAATTGGAGGCCATTGGTCTTAAAATGGAAGAGGAGGATGTGGTGGTGATCACTTTGAAGAGTTTGCCATGTTCCTATGAGCACTTCATCGAAACTCTCAACATTACATCCATCAATGTTGACTTGAAGTTTGATGAGCTGTGCAACAAGCTTTTGCAGCAGGATCGGTGGAGGAAGCAGTTTGGGAGCAGCGGTGAGTCTCCTAGTGTTGAACAAGCATTTTTTTTCAAGGACATTGGCAAAGGAAAGTCCACTTAGCAGAAAGGACGAGGTGATTCTGAGGAGGGCTCCAAGAAGTCTTTTACTTGCCATTACTGTGGGAAGATTGGTCATATACAGAGGTATTGCAGAAAGCGGTTGGCTGATGAGAAGTCCAATTAGGAAGCATCTCAGCAAAGTGCTCTAGTGGGAGAGCAGACTAAGCAAAAGGAGTTTACACACTATGCATTTTGATGACCAACACAATATGGGTAGACTTAGTTTTTGTTTGTACGATGACCATTAAGGGAGGGTATTAAAATATTAAATGTAATATTAATGGTCATCTTAGCTTTATTTAGTCTTCAATTAGTCGTAAGTTTACTTGTAGTTACTCCCTAATTTGTAGGGTTTGTAAATTCTATAAGAGCAAGGCTCTTTTGTTAATAAAATCTATCAGAATATTTACCAAATTTACAATATTCGCCAATGGGTTTGGAGCTGGAGCTTGAGCCATGACCATGACTTTACGCATAGGCTCTCCTAAACTCAACGTAAAAAAAGAAACTTGTGTTAGTTGAGTAGTAGTAGTTTTAAAGCAATGCGTTTGTGTTGGTGTCAAGGTAGTAGAAGGTGTGGAGATACCTCAATTAAGCAATTTCATTGTCTATATGCTTTGTTGAAGTGAGGGATTACCATACATGCTAACCCCTTTACTAGTGATTTGCAAGAGATATGCATTTACTCTTGTAATGTTGCCATAGTGGTGAGGGCCATAAAAATGACATTTCCGTAAGTGAGATCCACCCAAATCAACACTTTAGTTTAACCTGAGCTTGTTGCAAATTGTCATAAATGCATCTTCTTCTTGAATAGATTCTTGGCAAAATCTTCCGACATCTTGAAAGGGCAATTGAAATTTACTGCATTCCTAATTGAACTACTATTAGTATACACCCTTTCGCCTCTCACACCCTTATATTGCCAATTTTTGGATTCCTAGGATTTTGCCTTATTGTCCCCTAAGTTAAAATGTAAAACTCATATTGACTTTACAAAATGACACTTAAAAGTAAAACTTACTGTTTACTTTGTATGAATCAGCATAGATGAAAAAAATTGTAGAAAACTATTGTGAGTATTCGCAAGTCAAAAACCATGATGAGATACTCACCTAAAAACTCAAGTGTTTTTTTCTAAAAATCATGGTGTTTTTTGATAAAACTCGGCATTAAATCACTAAATACTCGCAAATTTTCATGCAAAACTCGTCTAAATGACTATAACTTTGTTTTTTTCACCTAATTTTAAAAGCATACTTTTTTTGCATCTTGGGCACGCAATTAGTGACAATTGGTGGTGATTTAGGGCATGCAATTGATGATGTGAAATGCATAGGGTTCCATTGAATTTATTTTTGCTTTCATTTTGAGGTAAAAATGGATTGTAATATGTTTTTAGATCTTTTTAGTTTTTACCTTTCCTTGCAAATTGATAGAGAGAGAGTCCTTGCAGGCTTGAAATTTCATAGTTTAGACTCTAAAGCTTTAACAATATTTAAAGTTAAATGACCAGCCAAGGGACCATAATGGATAAATCCTTTTTATGCTGAAATGTGTCGATTCAAAGATCAGTAGAATGCTGGATGTGAGAATTATTTTGTTTTTTGTAATTTTGTTCATAATACATATTGCAAGTTTAAATGTCCGGTTAGCTGTAATTTTCACAGTTTAATATCGTCTGAATTATTTCTGGGCTGATCCTATCACTATGAGTATGGATGAGTCACCTGTCGAGGATATTGTAGTGCCTATACCATCCACTCTTGCAACAACCATACAGCATTAACAGAAATTTTTGAGCTTTAATTGTAGAAGAAATTTACGATTTATAATTTTTATTGATATTGAAACTTGCAGTTCATTTATATTTAGAGATTGAGCTTGGTTTTTTTTTTCAATGATGTCTATTAAACTCTAATTTTCATTTATATATGATGGAAATCAGTAATATGTTCTCTAAATTCAGTAATGTGTCTTTGAAGAATATATTTAAAAATTTATTTATTTTCAAATGTTCAATAAATCTGCCAAGTTTTGAGTTTTAAATTTTTTTTGGCCCTGCCGAGTAATTGCCAAGTCCAAGTTTTTCAACTATGGTTTACTGCATAAAATAAGGACCCAAGACACAAGGAATTTTCTTTTGATTTTTTTTTTTACTTTAGTTTCCATGAAACACAAAGGAAAGGATACACAAAATTCACAATCCTCGTTTGAGTTTTTAGATAGAAGATCTAGGGTTCTATTAAGGGGCCTTGACGCTATATCTAAAAAGACATACAGCCATCAATATCAGAATCCTACATCCACAACCCATAGATGGGTGATGTAGGTAGAGACAAACATCTAAGCCACAAAGCAAAATAGAGAAACCAACCAAAGTTTGAGACAAAATTATCCCAAGGTAACCACCACCTAGTTGAGGAGAAACCATCAAAAAGCAATAGAAAGCTAAAGACTACTTGCCATAGAGATCCATATAAAACCATCCACATGAAGCAAATAACAGAATCATGGGAGTGCTATATGATTGAAAGTCCAATCATTGACTCATTGCCCAAAATTGCTGCTATCCTCACCATAACTATCACTTGGTCCGTAGACTCCTGTAGGCCTTCAAGTTAATTGCCTTTTTTCATGTATGCTTTTCTCACAAAGTGAATCAAAATATCATTGTCCAAATGTGGAAGGAAGTGGCTGCTTGCAATCTCAAGTAAGACCCTTGTGATGAGAAATAACCATATTCTTGATAACCAGGAATATGTATTGACAAAAATCCATGAGGTTGTTCATGTCCTTGATGAGGTCCATTAATTCCTCTCTTAATTTTTTTATCCGAGTACCTAGATGGTGTAATATCCCCTAATAAGATATTTTTTATTCTTCTGATTTTAGGGTTCTGATTTTTGCCCTAATTTGCTGATTTCCAAATCTGATCCAAAACCCTAGTTTCTGCTGTTCTGATTTTTTGTTTCAGACTTAATCAAACACTTATAACAGCCATTTAACATGCCAAAAACATCATGATAATCATGCCAATACATGTGCAAAAGTCATAGTTGAATTACACAATGATTCAACCTAATATGTTATCAAAATAATGGGAAACCCAGATTGGAAGTCTGCTGTTACAATTTCAGAAAAATAAAGTCTTCAAATACAATCAATATTAAGGGCAAGCATGCCAAACATGCCCGGCTATGACTTGCTATAAACCCTAGGTTTTATACATACCAAATTTCATACAAATTTGACCTCTGAATGGTGAAAAAAGACCTCCAAGGTGTGGCGGTCAAATTAGGGTTTGAAACCCTATGGCAATGGATCTCCACAAAACCAAAAAGGCTGAATCAAGTAGGCACACAGGTCTGCAATATTCGCTGCTCAATGATGCCAAATGAATGCAACTAAACCTCCAAATCGTGTCCCAAAGGTTGGTGCCCAGATTTAGGATTTGAACGCTCAGAAAGGTATGCAAATGTGCCTTCCAAAACGACTCAGAAAACTGCTTTTGATAACTTGCACAAATCTGAAAGTGAATTGCCCAAGAGTGAAGATGACAATGAACACAAATCTGCCCTATTTCAATCTGCAGAGATAATTGTTTATATCAGTCCCTCAAATCTTCACAAAATTCGCCAAATAAGCACAATCGTGTACCCTAGATGGTTCCACCTCGAATGGCAATGGGTTTTGGTCCACTACCAAAACCAAGATGTCCAAATGACTTGCTCTCATCTCTTTTTAAAAACTTGAGTCTTCTAGAAGAATCCAAAATAACCTCATGAAATCTTTTAGAAGCACACTTTATTTAATAAAGTGACTTTATAATATTTAATAAGGTGACTTTATAATATTTTTTATTTTTTATTTGTCACTTTAATTAAATTAATTAAAATAAAATTATCTTTTTGATATTTATTTAAAATAAGACAAATTTTAAAATAATTAATTTAATTATTATTCCCTTATAACTCCATTATTTAGCTTATAGGAATAATATAAGCTAAATATCAATATCTGCCATTACTCAGAAAAATGGGGACATTACAGATGGCACATCTAATAGAATCCCCAACCTCTATTGTCCTCGAAGTAGTAATTCTTCTATAACTTCCATCAATTGCATTACAACCTCCTCCAAACAACCACACTGCCCTTTAGATAAACAATAGTCATTTTCCATGTCTTTTTATCTCTCATTTAAGGTAGAATAGGCCATTTTTTTGTCTTGTAATAATGCTTTTCTTTGATCGTTGAGTGGGGTTAGGCATTTAAGAAGCCTTGTTATGGAGGATCATGCAAGCCCCTTACATTCTATAGTACAATTTATAGTTTTTTTTGCAAAATGGGAGTTGAGCCTTTTCTCTCTTAGAATTGGAAGTGCTAATTTAGAAATTGAAATAGAACCAAATACAATGCAAGAGACTCCTATTCTAAACTATCACAAACCTCTAGATAGAGCACACGAAAGAGAAATTCAACAAAGCATAACATCAAAATAAATATAACATGTTACCATAATCTCCATTGTGGTTTGATTTGCTCCTTGAATGATTGGAATGTGGATGCTCCTTGCTTGAAGATCACCAATTTTGACAGCATATACTTAGCATGAGTGATAATGGATGAGAATGAGGGATGGAGTGTTTGAACTTATAGATTTTGGGAATGGGTAATGGATGGCCAAGATTTGATTGTGAGATCAAAGGTGGAGAATGGTTGAAAGGAATTCCCCAGGATCTAGCAAAGCTGCCAGCGGTGGCCACCCTCTCGCTTCCTATCCACCGCTCTGGCAGTGGCAGAGGGTGTTTATTATTATTATTTTTTAATAAATCAGCCCCAAGGTCGCATGGGCGACCAACATGTCCTTGGGGGCTAATTTTTTTTTCTTTTCTATTTTTTTGCAAAATAAGTAGAATCAAGAAAACGGGTAGATCTTTTCGATCGGGTATCAAAATTGGGCAAACGAGATATTATTGGAAAGTTGGTTTTGAGCACTATCAAATGGTGTTGGTTTTTTCTCAGATTTTGCTATTGGTGCATTCTACAGCTTGTTCAAGTCAGATGTGCTGTTTTGTCTTGTTTGGGCATTGTAGACATGTTTTGTAATCACATTCTTTTTTGTAGACACATTGAGATGAAGTGCCATTTTGGTGTATACTTTTTGGGGATTTTGCACATCCTATTGTGCCTTTTGTACTCGCACTATGATGGGGGTTAAGCTTGCCTTTTGTTTTTCCATCACAACTTTGTCAAGTGAGTGTCCCTTCTACAACAACATCAAATCTTGGTGATTCTTGCCTCATGCGTGTGTCTTAGTTTGCACACCCTTTTTATTTGTAGGTACATTTTTGTGCACATTTAGATGTTCTTGTTCCTCCTACATGCACTTTGTGGTTTCACATAGTTTCAGTGCACCTGTCTTGGCTCTCCCTTGTTAGCCTTACGAGGGGGTTTCTACTATTGGTGCTAATGCTTCCTTGGTTTCACGTTGGAGTGAGCTACTTAGATGGTATTTGTTCATATGTACTGGGAAAATGCAGTGGCTGTTTACCTATGCATTTCAATGAGATGGGACATTTACCATATGGACACTCTTGCATACTTGTTTTTTGGAGGTGACTTTCCATTTTCATTTGATTAGTGTTCTTCAAACTATTGGTACTTGTATTTTTGACTTGCAGTTTTCATGCACTAGTTGAGTTGTTGGGGTCACTCTTGCAAATTCATGTGCCATGTGTATCTTCGATTTCCAAGTGTTTTTCCTTTGTTAGCCAACTGATTCGAGTAGTGTCTTTGGGGGCATTCATATAGATTCTTGTTTTCTTGATCTTGATCATCATTTGTTTTAGAGGAGGTTCTTCATTTCAGCACTATAGCAATCATCATTCGACAATTGTTTACAACTTCTTTGTGCTTCAAAGATGTTCTTCATGCTTATATTCTTTTTGGGACATTGTTTTGGAGGCTTCTTAATCCTTCACATTGTTTTGGAAGCTTCTTCAGTCTTTCGTTTCGTTTTTCTCTCTTTTGGAGAGGAGTTTTCTCCCACTGGGTTTTTCTCCTTTTCTCTGGTTGTGAGGGATAGATTGTTTGTACATGGGTACCTCACTAGGCCTTGTTTGCCGAGATCCATAATACATTCTCTTTTTAGGGTTTTTAGCTACTCCCTAAGTTAGTTAAATATATTATTAGTCTAATTTATGCACTTATGCTTAACTTAGGAGTGTTTTTATTCTTTTATTAGTTGAGTTATTATTAGGTCATTTTGTTTCATTGCATGAGATGTTGATATTTTTCATGATCTGATCCCGTTCTCATTTAGGGTTTTGCTATTATAAGCATTCAACCCTCTTTGTATTATCCCTCTTCTACTCTTTGGAGGTTTTCGTTTGAGATTCTGGAGTTTCATTTTGTAGTTTTTTGTTGTTGAGGATATTGCATATTATTGTTTGCAGCTCTCTTGCGTGGAAGGTGTCTTTGTTCGTTGTTTGATCTTGTGGCTTGTGTTTTTCACAATTGTAACAGAGGGAATATAGACTTAGTGAAATAATAATATTATTTAATTATTTTAGCTGCATGGGTCAGATGGATAATAGGTGGAATATGTAAAATTAATTATTTATTTATTGTGATGAGATGGAAAATGATGGTTATTTAATTAAGCTATGAACTTTATGTGAAAGGGATATGTCTTAGGTTAATTAGGACTAGGTAATGGGATGTAGTTTTAGGTGAACAAGTTCGGTTGATTAGGGATTAGGTGATAGGTTTAGTGATGATGAATAGACCTAGGGAATATTTTAGGTGCCTACAAGAACCACAGTAATATTTGGCTCACAACCTGAGAAAAAGTGTGATTGGGATTCCTAATGGATTAATTTTGACTCATGTAGTCTTCCTCTTCTGTTGTTTTGTAATTTTATTATTATCTTGCTTTGGCTTTGGGAAGTTCTTAGAAGTTTTGAATTTAGCTTTATTGTGTTTAGATCCTGAAGAGACTGTAGCATGTCACTTCCTCCAAATTTGTTTATGATTTATTCTCAAGTTTCAAGCATTGTGTTTGGATGATAATTTTTTTAAATCTCTGGGTATTGATGCTTCAAGCCATTGATCTCCAGTTTTTAAGCAAATTTCTAGAGGAAGAGATCAGCAAGTCAGCATACAAGCCACAGGTGAAGGGATCTCTTCCAGAGAAGCATTTTGTGTATCCATTCTAGAAATTTGCTTCACTGAGTGCTATAATCCTAAAGATCTGTTCTTTGAACAGTTGCTGCTATGTCATCTCAAACAACAGTATCTGTATTGTAATTTCAAAAGTTCTTCAGCAGGGTGCTTAATTGTCGTACTCGTATCTGTTACTGCTGATATGGAATTTGTTTCACCATGTGGGTTCTTTGATATCCAGATGATATTGAACTTGCTATTTTGAAATTGATGTATCCCTTAATACTCTTTTCAGTTTTTTAATGAAATCCTCACCATCCAATTTCTGAAATTCCTTTGCATTTTGTGGCAACTTTGGTTGGATAACCTCATGTATTGCATTTTCCCTAATAGGAGTTTGTGTAGATCCATATTTATACAAGTTGCTTTATCTAATGGGTGCTTTGGCATCAAAGACATAATGGAATTTGCCAATTTGAAATTAATGTATTCTTGCACTCTTTTCATGTTTGACGAAATCTGCACTATTCGATTTTTGGAATTCTTTTGCATGCAGGCCTCCCTAGATGTTTTTGTGCCAGAATATTCTGCATCTGAAACAAAGAATTTAATATGCTAGAGCTGCTCCCATTTGTTTTCTCACCCCACATCTGCAGGATTACCTCTGACAGGTTTGGTCCAGAACTGGTCACATAGTTTCTGGCCATTTTTGTAAATAGTGTCTTGCAATAAAGACTTTCTTAAGGAAGAACTAAATCTTTTGGAGGATGGGTATTTTTTAGAATTCCTTTGGGGAGGTTATAAACCCTGATCCTAACTGGCGTTCTGGATGAAAATACTAGAGGGTGAATTCCTCATTTCAATACTTTGTCAAAAAGGCTGAAGTTAGGCCTGGCATAGAGGATTGTTTCCTTTCTGTCTCAGTTGGAAAATTACTAAGTAATAACCATGATTGATAGAAAAAATTTCAATCTCATCCGAATACTTCTTAGACCAGGAATATATTTCTTGAATTGCTGGCCATACACATAAAAGACAAATTAAGCTGCATGCACACAATTGCTGAATTAATTTTTTGGAGTTTAACTCATCAAGCTTCAGGTTTAGGACAATGGGAAGTTCCTTGGAGCAGAAGCTCCCAGATGGCAGATTTTCTCTGTTACTGGCGTGGCCAGTAAAGTGGATTCCTTTTATTCCTTCTTCACAAGGGATGATAAAACATTTGTTTTTGGAGCAGTGGCATGACCTGAGACTGTTGCATGAATGGGCTATCAGCCTACTGGAGGTTAACTGCAAGTTCAGGTTGTTGGAAGTGGGTTATCAGGCTTGGAGCTTGTGTAGGATGAGAGAGTTCTAAATACATCCAAGCAACATAGTATCTGCATTGTTCTGGATAAGGAGATGCATCTGTCTGGGAGGGATAAGGGTTTTTCTGGTAATATATATTTAGAACGGTACTGTCAGCATAACGATAATTTTATAACACTGTCAAAAATAATCTCATTGTAACCAGGATAGTTAACATACCACTATCATGGTTTCTCTTAGTTTATGGCGAAGAACAACTTGTTAATTAATGGTAGATAAGTCAGCAAATGCCAAAAAACTATCTGGTTTATTTGGGATGCAACATTCAGTCAACACTTACGTTGAATTTGAATTTTTTTTTTTTTTTTCAGCGTATGGTGAATAGTATGAAAATTCTAGAGTCCCATGGATATCTCCTGTAAAGGGAATGAAAACTAAAATTTTCATGGATTTTAATGCATTCTGTTTGCAATGCCAATCCTCTTGAAATTTATTAGTGGCTTAAGATGGGGACACAGTGAAACAGCTAATATAGAGTGCTCAGTTTGACAAGCGAGAGAGAAACAATGGTTTGCATGTAAATTTAATAAATTTACTATTAACTATGCAATTTTGTTAAACTAGTGAAGATAACTTGATGGCTCTTCACCCAGTTGTACCGAGGAGGATAGGTTTCCTAGTATACCATGAAGCACTTCATGCAGTCAGACTTTTATTGTTGTCCTTAGTCTGAAATAAAATTGTTTTATAGGTTTGCTTTTGCTTGCTTATGTCTGGCAAACTTTGCTGTAATTAATATTATTTCAAGCGCTCTGTAGATTAGATTAGAAATATGTATCTTTAACATATTTTAGTTTCCATTTTCTCAAATACAATCTAATTTTGTTATGTTTGCATTTGCTTGTTTTGTGTTTGCCAATACTTTTGTGTAATGAATATAATTCTGAGTACGTTGTACTTCAATCAATAATACTTTTTATTAGCATCCTTAGTCTGAAATGTCATCATTTTGTAGTTTTGCTTTTACTCGCAATGTTTGGCTAACTTTTGCTGTAATGAGTATCATCTCTAGTACTGTCTATATTAGATGACAAATATGTATCTTTTACATATTTATTGTCCATTTTCTGAACTAAAACCTTATTTTTTATGTTTGCTTTTGCTTGTTTTGTGTTTGCAAATACTTTTGTGTAATGAATAACTATTCCGAACACTTTAGGTGATAAGAATATCTCCACTGACATGGTTAGAATTTGAAGTGATTTATTAATAATTTGTATTATTTAGCTTTTTTTCCAAGTTATTTATTCATAGGATATTTGTTGTATCATGCAGCTTCGTAGAGGTGCTGATAGGGCAGAAATCTACAGTCTTGCATTTTCTTCAAATGCCCAGTGGTTAGCAGTTTCAAGTGACAAGGGAACAGTGCATATATTTGGTCTCAATGTACCCCGGATGGCAGAAGATCCAAGGATTGGTGAAGGCATGCAAGGGGTCTCAGGGACAAATGGTTCTAGTGTAAATCTGTCTGTTTCTTCATCAGGAGCCAACCCTGGCTCTTCACTTTCTTTTATGAAAGGTAACGATCTGAGCTTGAATTGGAGAATTGTACATATGACAGTGGTGGACAAAAATGAAGCAGTGTATGCCATAGTAATAAAAAGTGTGCTGACAACTGCTATTTTGCAGGAGTTCTGCCAAAATATTTTAGCTCCCAATGGTCTTTTGCACAGTTTCACTTGCCTGAGGGTTTGCAATTTCTTGTAGCATTTGGCCATAAAAAGAACACGATTATTATTGTTGGCCTTGATGGAAGGTAACTACAATTTGGCACTGGCTACTGAATGTTTATTATTGTCTGTTTGGTTTGTCTTCATAATCGATATATAATTTAACTTTTAATTCTTTATGAACAATGGGTAGATAATAAGAATTCAGAATATATCTACATGTGCTATAAGTATATGGATTGTTATGTTATGCAGCTTCTACAGGCTTGCATTTGATCCTGTGCATGGTGGTGAAATGGTGCAACAAGAGTATGCAAAATTTCTGAAATCAGATGAATCCAATATCCTTTGATTTCGTATTTCCAAATCTATGTTTATGTCGTATTTATTTTGAATTTTGTCAATTGTAAATGCCATAATGATCCAATATTGTACAGTAATTTCGTAGTACTAAAATTCAGGTTTATAGGATGTATGCAATAGCCTAGGGTGGGGTCCCCAGGCTTGGCATTCTTTAAATGTAATATAAAAAACATGAATGACACCAATATATGTGAACCCACTAAGATTATGTGTGAACAGCTCTATGAAGTCTATGTCAAGACCGGATGCAAGTGCATGGAGAATATCCCCCGACTTTTATATCTATTACCATTTCAGTTTACATTTGTCTTTTAGTAAGCTGGATATAGTTGAATTTTTATTTAGAACAAAGTTCCTATAATTGCTTTTGTTTTGTGAGAATACCATCAGTGTTTTCTGTTTTATTCTGGTTCTTGTCAAAACATGAATAAGTAATAACAAATGCTCAGGTCTTTGTAATATGATTATAGATATAGAAAGTAGCCTTCCAAGGGATGTTTGGTACTCTTTAATCGTGGTAACCTATGGTGTGGTATTAAAGGCAAATCACATAACTAAATCGAGCTAAGACTTTATATTACATCCCTCTGTGATAATGAATGTGAAGCGACTCTAAGATCTGTGTCAATTTGGATAAGGTTTGATACCCTTAATCATGGTAACTAAAGGTGTGTTTTTAAAGAGAAAATTACCTGAATTACGACTCAATTGAACTAAGATTTTATATTACATCCCTTTGTGATAATGAATATGAAAGTGACTATAAGATCTGGGTCAATTTGGTTTGATGGACTGATATTAGTATCCCAAGGTGTATTTCTAGATAACATTATACTTCAAAACAAAAACTTGAGAATCAAACGTTCATAAAAGGATTCCTATAAAGCTTTATCAATACAAACTATATCAAGATTATTCACAGCGAACATACAGAATTCGAGTTCTATAATAGGGAATAGTATAGTCATGAGTTTTAAACGGTAATATGCTTAAAGGATCAGACAATCAGTTTGGAAGTTCTTAACACGGTTCATAAATGGCATGCCTAATTTGCCTGTTATGGTTTGTCAGCTAGATATGTGGAAAGTTGTCTGTGGACCGATTACTCTTTTCTTTGCTGGATTACTTTTTAGCTGAGGTGGTTAACATACACTCTGGTCAATCAGTATTCTAGCCAGAAGTGAATGATTTATATTAACCAAAAAAAAACCATTAACATACAGAATATGATATATTATTGAGTGTAACCATCACGTAGATTTAATGTGCCCTAGTCCCTTCCGAAGCAATATGGTTGAGAATGAAATTTTGTATGGTAATTGAAGAAGGCTATTTGCATTGTGCATTAGATAGTATAGATTATAGTTGTGTCGATCAATTTTTTTTATTTATAATTTACCCAAATTTATATTTGGGAATAACAGGAAACTTCAAATAGTTTATTATAGGGGCAAATATCCGTGTACAACGAATAAGCAAAATATGAACTTATACTATAAGTTAGAAATGTAAATGCCCTCTCCCCACCCCCACAATGCCATAAAGCTTTCCAAAAACAACAAACTAAATGTCTTGTATTTTGACGGCTTAGGTTTGGCCCGTGTGGATTTTAGGGTGTGACCTCTTCCACATCTTGTTACTTGAATAATGTAATTTATGAAGAAAGTTTATAATTCATAAAAATAGACCGTTTGTTAGAGATGCAAATATCCACCTACGTTCATTGCATTGCTTATGGACTGAACTACAAAACCATACATAAGATGCATAAAATGTTTAGTTCCCTTGGGCAATGCGCATGCCAAAATCACAATAAGTGAATTCACAATTCTAATGTGCTTTCAGCTAAACGCGTATCACAAATTTGAACCTAACGAAGTTCAAGCTTCGAGAGACTTAAAAAGCTTACAAGTTTTTGTTGGGGCATTTGTGCACCAAATATAGAGAAAATACATTATAGAGAGACAAAGCCTTGAGACAAAACACAAGTAAAATATAGAGCAGCTAGAGGAATCAAAATTTTTGTACGAGCCTTGAAGAGCATAGCCTGTAGTTGGAAAATTCGACATAATAATCAGTTGTCATTAACAATATAGGAAATTACAAAAAACTTTTCTTTTTCCAAGCTTCTGTTCAAATCTACATGCAATATCTTTATGTTCATAAAAACTTGGGTTACTATTGGACCTAGATAGAAACCCATAATCTAAATAAGATAATAATACTAGCATTTGCAAAAAGCAAAATCATTGTCAACAAAAGTTGTGATAGCCAACATAGCGTACATTAAATATAAAAGAAAAATAGAACATGCCAACTATGCTAGATATATTTGGAAAATGATCATAATAATCTCATAAGCTTTACTTGCCTTACGCATTAGAAAACAATATGTTGCCACCTTAATAGTTGACCAAATAGGGAACTTAATCTTCTATCAAGATTACTAGACATCCACTTATTTGAGACTCGAGCATTGAAGTTTACAACCACTTCTTTCTTTTCTTATCACATTCTACCATGCGACTTCCAACCACTTCTTTCTTTTCTCATTGCATTCTCCCATGTGATTCAATAAATGATAATAGCATCTAAGTATTTATAAATATAGGTATTTGCACAACCCAACTTAGTAATGATGTTGGCTTTAACTAACTGTGTTGCAGTCTCTAACTAGTAAAATGTTCAAACAAAGGCTATAGAGGCAACAAAAATGCATGACCATCTGATGTCCATGCCATGCTTTACATATTGCTCTGACCGTCCGTGCACCAACCGGCCATGTGCTGCAGGAGGCCGTAAATGTCAAAATTTTTAGGTTCCAGTGCTCAATAAATTTTTTTACTAAGTTTTTTAAGTTTGCCATTCGCCCCTTTTTTTTGCTGCTTTGCCGCGGCTATTGGTACGTTTAGGTGAAGGTTTTAAAGTATGTTTAATAAAATGAAAATAATTAATATATTAAGTATATATTAGCATAATTAATATATAATGTATATTTTATATATTATTTTTTTAACAAAACTATTAAATATAATAGTAATAATAATTCTATATATGTATTTAATAGTTTTGTTAAAAAAAAATATATATAATAATAATTAGTATAATTATATTATTTATAATTTTTTTTATTATATAAAATATACATTATATATTAATTATGTTAATATATACTTAATTACGATAAACCAAAATTAATGGATAAGAATATAATTATATATATTAGGATTTTAATAAATAATATTAAAATAATTTTAAGGCTGAAACCAATTAGTATTTTAATATATAATGTATATTTTATATAATAAAAAATAAATTATAAATAATATAATTCTACTAATTATTATTATATATTATATTTTTTAACAAACTATTAAATACATATATAAAATTATTAAAACTATATTTAATATAATTAGTATAATTATACTATTTATAATTTCTTTTTATAGTTTAAAAATTGCACATTTATATTATACTAAGGATAGAAAAATTATAATATACATTAAATATATTAAAAAACTAATTGGTTTAAGCCTTAAAATGATTTTAATATTATCCATTGAAATCCTAATATATATAATTAAATTTTTATCCATTAACCCACCCTAATTCTATAACTAACACTAATTCTAATTACAACCCTAACCCTAATTCTAACTCTAATTATAACCCTAACCCTAACCCTAACCCTAATCTTACTACTAACTCTAACCTAACCCTAATCCTAATTTTATTTCTAACCCTAATCCTGACCCTAATCTTACTACTAACACTATCCTAACCCTAATCCTAATTTTATCTCTAACCCTAACCCTATTCTTATCCCTAATTGTAACCCTAAACTTATTCATAACTTCAACCCTGATTTCCTAACCCTAACCCTAACCCTAACCCTAACCCTAACCCTATCCCTATCCCTATCCCTAATTTTAACCCCAACCCTAATCTCTAACACTAAATATAACCCTAATCCTTGCCCTCACCCTATTTCTAAGCCTAACCCATTTTATACATGCTAACTCCAACCCTAACCCTACTACTCATCTTAAACATAATCCTAAATCGAACCCTAACCCTATCGCTCATCCCAAACACATTTTTAAACTTAACCCTTTTTATATATGCTAACCGTAGCCCTAACCCTAAACCTAATCCTAACCCTAATACTAACTCCAACCCTGATACCACTTATATCTCTAAACCTAACCCTAACCTTATTCCCAATAATAAAATTAATCCCAACCCTAATTAAAGTTTGAACCTAAACATGTTTGACCCTTAACCCTTTTTATATATTTTAGTATTAGGATTATGTTTAAGATGAGCAGTAGGGTTAGGGTTGGAGTTAGCACGTATAAAATGGGTTAGGCTTAGAAATAGGGTGAGGGCAAGGATTAGGGTTATATTTAGTGTTAGAGATTAGGGTTACAATTAGGGATAAGAATAGGGTTAGGGTTAGGGTTATAGATAAAATTAGGATTAGGGTTAGGATAGTGTTAGTAGTAAGATTAGGGTTAGGGTTAGGGTTAGAAATAAAATTAGGATTAGGGTTAGGTTAGAGTTAGTAGTAAGATTAGGGTTAGGGTTATAATTAGAGTTAGAATAGGGTTAGGGTTGTAATTAGAATTAGTGTTAGTTATAGAATTAGGGTGGGTTAATGGATAAGAATTTAATTATATATATTAGGATTTCAATGGATAATATTAAAAACATTTTAAGGCTTAAACCAATTAGTTTTTTAATATATTTAATGTATATTATAATTTTTCTATCCTTAGTATAATATAAATGTGCAATTTTTAAACTATAAAAAGAAATTATAAATAGTATAATTATACTAATTATATTAAATATAGTTTTAATAATTTTATATATGTATTTAATAGTTTGTTAAAAAATATAATATATAATAATAATTAGTAGAATTATATTATTTATAATTTATTTTTTATTATATAAAATATACATTATATATTAAAATACTAATTGGTTTCAGCCTTAAAATTATTTTAATATTATTTATTAAAATCCTAATATATATAATTATATTCTTATCCATTAATTTTGGTTTATCGTAATTAAGTATATATTAACATAATTAATATATAATGTATATTTTATATAATAAAAATTTTTATAAATAATATAATTATACTAATTATTATTATATATATATATATTTTTAACAAAACTATTAAATACATATATAGAATTATTATTACTATTATATTTAATAGTTTTGTTAAAAAAATAATATATAAAATATACATTATATATTAATTATGCTAATATATACTTAATATATTAATTATTTTCATTTTATTAAACATACTTTAAAACCTTCGCCTAAACATACCAATAGCCGCGGGCAAAGCAGCAAAAAAGAGGGGCAAATGGAAAACTTAAAAAACTTAGTAAAATTTTTAATTGGGCACTAGAACCTAAAAATTCTGACATTTACGGCCTCTTGCAGCACACGACCGGTTGGTGCACGGACGGTCAGAACAGTATATAAAGCATGGCATGAACATCAGATGGGGATGCATTTTTGTTGCCTCTATAGCCTTTGCCAAATGTTCATAGGACCCATATAAACACCATTTCATAGAGACACAAATAAATGACTGAAATGACAAGTGCATAATACAAATTTAGGTTTTGTGAGACTTATTTGACAATCCATTTGTTACATAAATGTCAAGACAACCATTTTGCAATAAAGAATTAAGTAGAAATGTTATTAAAAATTAAAAGCAGTATAAAAAAAAAGTATTCCAGTCATTTACACATCAAATACATGCCACTTTAGAAACGATATAATCAACATTGTGTAGTTTATCAAATTCTTCACCTTTTTTACCCACTCATTTACACATCAAATACATGCCACTCACTTTGGAAACAATATACTCAACAACATTATGTGTAATTTATCAAATTCTTCCCAAATATGTAATAATATATAAGAGTTTAGTTAACCTTCAAAAGGTTCTTATTATAGGCAAGGAGCTTCTATTGAAATATTATCATATGCATATTGTTTATGGTAAAGCCTTCAAGTTGAATTATTAGGACTTTTGTAGATTGTATAAATATGACATCTCTTCTAAACCTACTCTAGCCTAGAAGAACATGGGACACTTTATTCAACAAAATTTCTAAGCAGAGTTAATCCATTGTTGTTATATCTTTCGTAAAACATGTATTATGTGGAATCCAACAAGAGGAAGAAGACAACTTTGGAATTGACAGTTTTGCAAAGTAGAATTATACTTCTCACCTTGACCTTGTATTAAGACCTTCCATTTTACAAGCAACGATGCTCATATTTAATTAATTTCATATGATTTCAACATATAAACAACAAACCAAAATACCAAAAATTATATAATGAGAGAAGATTTCTTGTGAACCATCTTAGATTGTTTTAATCCAAATTAACAAACTAGTAATCAATTGGGTTGGGTGGGAATTGTAGTTTGGAAAGGGTTTCAATAGGGCCCTTTTTAACATCTAGTTTGGTCAATCTTTGGTCCTAGCTTGTAACTTGACCCCCACCACCACAACTATTCCCTCCCACTTGTTGGGCTACCACCACTATAGGACTCCATTCACTGAAACTCATTGGTTAGAAAAAAGGAAAACCAATGGTTGATGTTTAAGGCCAAGATTTTTCCAAAATATTTCAAGTAGATAGTGACTTAATAATCATATGCAATATTGGATAACAAGGTTTCAATGAAAGCTTCAACATAATTTCTATACATAAACTCAAGAAAAAATAGTACATTTTTAAAAATATTTTATCATAGTAAGAAAAACTTTTAGTTGATTTGTTTGAGACTAGATATAAAAGGATTTGTAAAAATGTTACTTAAACTTAAAATTAGGTGACATTAGACTACACATGTTTTCTTCTAAACTACTAGATAATAAAATAAAAGAAGCAAAAACTAAGACAAAAGGTTAGACACTTAAAGCACTTGAGAAAAAAATAAGTGTTACCTTACATGACAAGAACCTTAGGCAACAACCATTTAGTTTTTTCACCACCCAAACTAACAACACAACATATTTCAACTTAAAAAAACATTGAGGTGGATATAACATCTAAATGTGTTTTCATCCACTCATTATATGCTCCAAATCTAAAACATAGTATTGACTTGCCAAGCAAAGTATGCTATAATGGTGGATTGCTAGAAGCTTATGTGCTCATATCTAATACAAAATACTAATGACAAGGTCACAAGTAGGTGACAAATGATGGGAATATGATCATAAGAAAGTTCTCAAGCTAATTTCCTAGCCACTTAATGAAGTCACTCACTTCAATTTTTAACCGAACATTTTCTCATTATTACTTCCACTAAGATACAATAAAACAATTCTATTCAATATATCATCATTTTTGTTCTATAGCAATTGTAAACTTGACATGCAATGGACTAAAGTTTACAATTCCAAACAAATTTTAGGGCCATCTTCTTGGTTGAATCTACATTGACATCCTTTAGAGGGTCTTCCATGTCAACATTTAAATATAAACGATGTTGATTACCTCTATTTTCAAATTGTTTCCTATTCTCCTTGCACAAAGCTTTAACATTCATTGAAAGTTTGTAGTAAGTGAAATACATTTAATTTGTCTCCTTTTAAGATACCTAAATCTTCATATTAAATTCAAATCAAATAAATGCAAATTAGCATACATAAACAAATATAACGTTTTATTTTACATAAATATATTTTTCTTAAGTAGAAACTATGTTCATTCTTTGAATGAAAATTTAGAAAATGGGTTGAGAAATATAAGCTTAAGTAATAAGTTATAAAGTAACTTAGAAAATGGTTATTGTATAGAAGTTACAGTACTTCCCAAATGATAGTGCATGTGTTATAGCGTTGTAATATCATCCAATTACAATATGGTTCTAAATACACAAAAAACACCAAGTCTGCATAACGAGATGTAAATTTTAAGAAATGAAAACGACTTGCACACAAACAAAGAAAAACAATAATGACAACACAATAAAATACCAAAATAATTTAAATTCTTCAACAAAAAAGTACATGATGTATGAAATAACTAATTTGAATATTTGAAGTACAAATGAAAAGAGAGATGAAACCTTCATTGTGAGATCACCAAAGTACTTGTTGGAACAAAAGAAATGGGGGTGACGCTTGCTAATGTGGCCAACCCCCAAATATGGTCCTTCAACCTCCATAGGTAGTCAAAAAAGGAAACACATTTAGAATAAAGTGTGTGCTCTTAACATATGTGTATCCGTGCTAAGAACATCAAATTAAATGATAAAAAGAACAACAATAAATGCATCTACTATAATCCTTGTGCGTATGGAGACAAGAATAGGAAATGGAGTGGAATATCAGAAAATTCCAACAATAAATTTAAAACAATACTAGGAGTTAAGAAAGTGGATAAGACAACAAAAACCTCAAGATGATCTAAAAATACCTTCAACTTAACAAATAGAAGTATGCTTAAGAATGTATATCCATATTACATAAACCAAAAATGAAATTAATTGCTCAAAATATATGGAGAACTAGAAGTAAACAAAAATTAGTATCACCTTAACCTAAAATTGACAAAGAGAGGTTCAAAATGGGTGAAAATAAATTATTGTTAAAGAAAATATTTCTCCTAGAAGTAATTTAGCATGTGGTGATGAAGAAGAATGCCCAAAAGGAACCCTATAAACTCCAACGCCTTTTACAATAACTAAAAAAAATAATTCTTCTAAGCACAAGCTTACTGTGATATCAGTGTGCAGTAGTAAAAACAAGAGCATGTAAAATGCTTATAAAATGTGTAGAAGAAGAATGCATCAATTTGGCTAAGAGAATGTTCTAATTTTTTCTCAAATAATCTTTACCTAATTGCTATTCTTGGTGAGAGAGATAGGGAATTTATTTAAATTCAACATGAGGCAGGCAAATAGTGGTTACAAAATCAAGGGAAGTCAAAAATTCAAATTTTTTGCCATCGAACAATGTTTGTACGACTATACTATTTTGAGATGAAAGCACAATTGTGTAGATGTCCACACAAATATGTTTTTAGTCTTGAAGATTTAAATAAAAAATGCTATAAATGTTTACCACAAATAAAATGAACATAAAAATGTTAAATAACTCATAACAAATATACATTGACACACAACCAAATAACATACTTGGCATCTAGACTAAGAGGCTAAGGATAAGCTAAAATACGTCTTAGAAACATACGATGGAAATGAATGCTAAAATAGATGTAATTTGTAAAGTGGAAATTATAAGGTTATAATTTTTGACATTATATTGTGTCCTAACTTCAGTGATCTTGTACCACTAGATAATAAGCTATGTTAAAGTACATAAATAAAAATATTGAAAATAAAATATGTTGAAGATAAATAAAATTATATGCAATAGTTTTCAAGTGAGGGACCTATGTCCTAAGACTAAGACTTATAAAACACACATGTAAGGAAAAATAAACTTTTAAATATAAGAAAAACATAACCTGTAAAATCAAGTATGTAAGTAAAGCATATATAATCCAATACATAAAAAATATAAGATGAAACTTCACAACACATGCAAAAATGAAAGGTCCACACACATACACAAGAGAAATACATTCAACTCAAATGGTAATATCATCTAGTGTGCTTTATTACTAGAATATAAAAGGACACAATCCCAACATCCTTTATTGTCAAGAAAGTGTGGATATGATTCCTAGTCTAGCATGCTTTGCTGCTAGGAATCATAAAAAAGTGCCACGCATCACATGTACTAGCATACTTTGTTACTAGGTGAAATAGAATACTAGGGATTACATGTACTAGCGTACTCTATTGCTAGGTATCTGTGATAAGGGTGGTCGTGTCTAGGTGTTCTTTGTACTTGGGAGAACACACTACTAATGCTTTAGATGCATGCCAAAAGTGTGGAAGTGATGGACATGGATACATGCCCCCCTTAAAAAAATTGCATGAACTAAGAGTATGCAATTGATTTTAAGGTAGAAAAGGGGAAGGAAAAGATCAAATAAATAAACATAATAGGTTGTGTGCCCCAAGGTCAATAATATTTTTCCCCCATAAATAAGACAAAATAGATAAATGTTGCCAAGATTAAAACACAATGGTACACTTGAAATTGTGTTTAAATGGTACACTTGAAATTGTGTTTAAAGAATCACATAAATGAGAGACATGTCACATGTAATATAGTAACATTACAAAGAACACACAGGGGATCTATATGTGTTGAGGTTGGCATATGCTTATAATTTATAATAAATTTGTAGATGAATTATTACCACTCGCCAAGGCATACATAACTATGACCAGAAATGAAGTATGTATGTAACAACTAAAGATTACAAAGTCAAGAATTTCTGGTTGGGTCAACATGATTAGTGTATACACCTAAAAAGGTCATCATATTCTGTTAATTAAATACAACCTATTTGATTAATGCTTCAACTACATATAAATAAGGTCTTACTTTATTTATACTGTTCACTTTTCTTTTAATTCTCCAAAATCACATTCTTCTAAATAATTAAATAAACAAAATACCCTAAACATGTTTATTTAATTAACCTTCCTTAATCCTGATTAAGAATTAGAGCACATTTCTACAACTTTTTGTGTGCCACCTCATAAAGCTCACATGAAAATAAATAAGCCCAATTATTAATTAGAATTATCCTCACACACTTCCACCAATGAGAAAAAGCACACGACTTTATTCCCCCACACTTCCAACAAATTTGGAGCACATGGATCTTTGTTTCACACACTTGGGAATCCCATACATTTGGCATGTTTCCAATTGGTCAAAGGATTCTCTCCACAACATGGCATGTTGTCTTTGGTCAAGGGGACAACATCCTGATTCCTTTCATCTACCCCGTCTATTATTTCTCCTTCGAATCTAGACCATTGATAAGTGCCACCTCACAAAATTCTTGAGAAACCCTATAAATACACCCTCTTGCCTTAGCATTTATCATCCACAATTTGAGTAAATTTACTATACAGGTTTATCTTAGGAGCTTGGAGCTTTCATGGAGTCTTATACTTAGTTTTCATATCATGTGTTACTTTGCATTCTCATCTTAGATTAATTAATTGCTTCATAGTTACATTTTATCATCCCCATTGCATCATAGTTACATTTTAGGTTAGTTTGTTTCATGTTTGCATTTGATTGTGTGCATAATCATGGATAGTTCATTTTAGTTTCATATCATCTCACTCATCTCCACTTGTTCATTTATCATCAACATCATCCTTCATTTATCATTGTATTCATCATCAATTCCATCATCTCGTTTCATTTAGAAGCATACCACTAATCCTTTCAGCACACATTTGCACATAGAAATCATCTTAGCTTGCATATTAAGCATCAAATCTTGTTTTCTAGGTAGTCATTTTAACAACCTTTGTGCCCATAGAATTATGAGGGCCAAATGGTTTAATAAATCCCTAGAAATAAAGGACAATGATGCATATTTGAAAGATTTGATTGTATTACAAATAGAGTAGTTTTACTTGCTTCAAACTTTGAATGTAAACCGTCTCATTAAGGTTTACGTTGACATTAGAATACTCTCCACATCTGACACATGCACAATTATATATAGACAACAACATAATACCTTACATCCTCCATAAGGAAATTAAGGAAAACTAAAAAGAGAAACAAACACACAAGTGTCCTAATTTTATTTTTTGTCACTATGAAGGATATTTAAATAGTTCAATTTACTTTACATCATCCCCAATATTTGTGTATGACAATACAACAAATACTACACATAAGAATAAGGTAAGAGACAAATAGAAGGTAAGAGACAAATAGAAGAAGGATAGAACGAGATATTCCTCTTGTATCCATGTACGTACAAGGGTACCATACATCTTCTAGGGGGAACTAACATATACATATACATACACATGCATGAAAAATACAAACACATTGGTATATGATAAGCAACCACAAATATAATGTAATAGCTAGTGACAATCTCGACCTCTCTTCACAACACTAACTAGGGGTGAACTTGACTAGGTAGATGGTGGGGCCTTGAAACTTGCTTAAGAGGATCTTGATAGAGGTTCATAGCGTCTTAAAAATGTACACCCATTAGAGAATATTA